>JAQJVL010001423.1:0-191264 GCA_035578905.1 Stictocephala bisonia | reverse complement strand
TATTTGTTTCGTATGTGTCAAGATAGTGGTAATTTGGTAGTTCTTTTAGTATTTCAAAATATGGGAAAATTGACCTGTTTCTATAGCATGTCTGGCCATTGCTGATTTTTAAAGAGTTAAAGAGGAGACTGGCCTCCCTGAGAAAAAGAAATTATTAGTTTCAATAAGATGACTTTTAATCGATCCATGAAAGGTGCTGTGTTCTTTTGTACATTTTTTAATGATTGTCAAGTTGGAGCTTTGAACATGGGCATTGTTCAATTTCCAAAGAGCAGTCAAACAACATCTTCTTATATCGACTTACAGTAATTATAATTATGCTTTCAAAATGTGACCTTCAAGGAAGGTTGTTAAATTAGTTTCATAACATTTATCAATGAAGTTTATTATGACGTAGGTTGTGATGAACAAAAGTGGCCTTATAGAGAAGCCATTAAAGCAGCGGAAGCTATGGGTGCCAAAGTGGAAAATAAGGCAAGTGTTAATATTTCTGCTTTTTAATGATTAAAATTCTTATTAATGAAAGAAAATAAGGTTTTATTTTTAAGACTTACAAACTAAACTGTAACAATGTTTTGTTTCATTGATTTTAGAAAAATGAAAATATTATAGAAAGTACTTGCAAATGAAAATTACTTTGAACTCTACAATTTCAATCACAATTTTGCAGTTTTTCATAAAAATTGTGGATCTTATCCCCCCAAATAAGAAAGTAGATTTTTGCTATTAGAAATAAAATAACCAATATTTGTTACAACAAGATCTTTTCCTGTCGAGTCGGATCGACATGTTTTCTGCAGTTTACAGGTTTTGGTGACATTGTTACGTTTGCTTCCTCCTTGAAGCTCCCTGATTGGTTCTCAACCCTTTTGTTTCGAGAAAATTTTTGTGAGAGGGGAGTCTATGTAAATAGTTTGTGCAACGGTTTGCTCAGCCTGTTTCACCGCTTCCTTTTGCTGAATTTTTCGCCGCTTCTTTAACACGTTCGCTGCTGATGGTGCTGCTGCCTGTTCTGAGCATGCGCTTGGTGCGGATCCGCACCAACTTCGTATCATAACTGTACGAAAAAATTAAATCGCTAGCTACGAACGAACGGTAAAAATTTGTTCAACTGAATGTTTTAAGCAAGCTCACAATGAATCCTCTGTCTGTGGACAGTGCTCGGCGCCGGGCGCACACTAAACAAATAACATGAGTCATCCAATATGGTGCGGATCCGCACCAAGCGCATGCTCAGAACAGGCAGCAGGGTGCGGATCCGCACCATCAGCAGCGAACGTGTTAACCGTTTTTTGGCTTCATTTTCAGTTCTAAATTTGTTCTCATGGGAAGCTTTGAGAAGTTGTGCTGTGTCACGCAGTGTGCGCAATGTTTATGTGTCTGACAGCCCCTTTGGATTAACTCAACTGTTCTCTGGAAGCAACATTCCTGAGGCAGAATCATAAAGACATACAAAATCATAAAGAAATATCTAATTATTCAGAATTACTTATCAAAACAATAAATAAAAAACAAACAAAAAACTGAATAGTAGTGTCTACTCAAGACTCATCAGTACTGTGATACACCTTATATGTTTCTATGTCTTTAATAAAGTGCTTGAACTTATTTGTGTAACAATAACATTTGAAGGGATCTTATTATAAAGGCATACTCAATTATTATTGGAAATTTTTTCAAACTGTATAATTGTATGGTAAGGATAATTATTTAACCTAATCAAGCCCATGAGCGGACCAAAAAATGCTTTCTATTTCAACTGTACGGTTTGTCTTATTGTTATTATGAGTTATAGTGAACGATTATTGAAGGTCCATTCTAATGGACCGTAAGTTGATATTCTGAGTTTTCTTATGTAAAATCGTCAATAATTACATTTAATTTTTCACATATTTATCCATGAAAAAAGTATTAGAAAACTCAATTTTTAATCAAAACCAATATATGGTCCATTAGAATAAGTCTTCATCTTTCAAATGACACTTCAAGTGTTACGATACGATTATTATTAGAAAACAAATCGTCAAAATAGAAACTCATAATTTTGGCATTTTTTCGTGCAGGGAAACGGTATCCTTAATTCCCAGTAACTAAAACTTAAAACAGATACTAGTTGATAGAAATAAACTGGTATATTTCATCAGACCACAGTAAAGTATATTAGAAAGTATTTTGAAGTGTTTTAGTACCAAACCAAACAAATTAATAGTTCACATTTTCACTCCAATTTTCAAAGATGATTTGTATATAAATAGTTTTAATGTTCTCTTTTTTTAAAGGATGTGAATGAATCATCATTCGACCGACATAACATGGTGTTCTCAACTCCTGCTTACATGTACGGTGTGGCAAAGTTTCATGAGGTAGACGATGGGATTGGAGGAATGATTAAGTATATGATGTTGACGATAAAAGATGGACTGCCCAGCAAGTGATAAGCCAAGACTGAAAAAAACTTTCATATCAAATTAGAAGCAGTAAGAATCCACATATGTTTGATTGTAGATTTGTTATTCCAATGTTGCAATATCGTTATTTGGTTATCATTAAAATCATTTGTATATTAAAATATATTATTTTGTAAACCAGCGTATTATTTCAACACTTTTTGCAATATTAGTTGCCTTGTAACAGAAATGTTATCGAACTTTTCAACAAACATTAATTTAAATATGTCGTTTGTAAGTTGGAAATATTTTACTTTCTCAACCAATTTTTTAAAGATAACAGGCTATTTTTAGGCTACTAGATTTAAGTATTTAAGAATTGTTTTTAGATTCCCAGTAATCGTACAGTGTATGTATCAGAATTAACTGAATAAAAAACACTAGAGGGTAAAACCGGGAGAGTTGCAATATACAGGATACATTGCGCACGCCTTCTAGTTTTTGTGTCTGCCGTTAGAGTGTACGTAGATGTGAACTGCTGTTTTTCAGTGGATGCTGCTTTACTATCAAAAGTGGTTGTTTCGATCGCTTAAGTTTTACACCAGTTTTAAAGAAATTGTTAAGGTAAGGCCCAGTTTTCTTCACCAAATCTTTTTCAGCATGATCTTAAATTAGTTATCTATGCCATACTGCCTAGTTTTTCTATCTGTATAAGACATTGCAGTAACAGTTTGTTGTGGTAGGAGTGTATCAGCCTCTTTCCGGCCATCTTGGTTGACAAGACCATGCCGTTGTAGGGTGAGACAATGGGGTAGATACCGCAGTCAAATATGGTATACATGCCACATTTTTCTCTTAAGGGATATTTACCTATCAAATAACGTTTTAACTTAATAAAAATCTTATTAATACATTATTTTATTGCTTTTATACCTATATTTTGCTTGATAAAATAATATTGATATAAATGTAAGGTGTTGTTAAATAAAAATATGTTATAAAATATTTGGAACAGTATACAGTACAAACTTGAAATGTTTTCCTGTATTTAAACCTTTTTAAAGTAACAAATTTATAAGGGTAAGAATAAAATCTGTGAATTATTTTAGTATGATTCATTGTAGGCCTCATATTATTACCTTCTACAAGAGAAAAATGGGGATCGAACCTCATATCTGTGGGGGAGAGATTGAAGGAAGTTATAACAAGTATTCAAGCAGGAGAAATATCATATCGGGAGGCAGAAACTATGGAGTTCCCGATAGAACCTTTAAAAGAAGGATGGATACTGGTAACACTAATGCTGCTAGCCATGGTTCTACAGGTAGGCCATTTTTACTTTGAAAGTAGCCTATTTTTTGTGGGTTTTACAAGCTAAATTTATAAGATGACAAATGTTGTACAGCTCCTCATCATATTTGAAAAATAATCTCACATAAATTCCCATTGGACACAGGTATGACAAAACGTCACTAATTCATGTTGTGGGATTTCAGGTAGCCTTGGATATGACAATGTAGAAAGGCTTGTGAAACACATCAAAAAACTTGGTGATACCGGATTTTGTCCTGATCAAAAAGCTGTGAGAAAATGGTATAGATTCAAGATATTTATTTGGCCATTAAATACATGCTTGTACAATAGGTTAAGTCAAATGTTTTAAAACTAAACTTAATCTAAACACACCATGCAAGTAAAACAAAATAATTTAGGCACTCAGAAAATCATGCACAAAAAATAAGATAACAAAAGATGGGCACACCATGCAAGTCAAAAGTCAATAACTGAAAATCCATGACAAAAAAGTAGCATACCTCAGTGAGCTCTAAACTATATGAATTTGCAGTTTCCCTGAGTATCAGTCACAAATTCAACAATGAAAAGACTGCTGGATATGATTGGTTTTAGAGCTAGATGCTTAACCCTCGAACCGGGTTCTACTTTTTCCTGTACCGTCACATCATTTTTTGCGCATTTGCAGACATTTTTTCAAAAAATGATAAAAAATAGTAAAATTATATAACCCTACTTGTATTTGGTATTAGTGCACTCCTAATAAAGCAGGCTATCTAACCCTCCGATGGTTCACTATTTTACCTATGGTGGTTCAGCCCATTTTTGCCAATTTGCAGCCTTATTTTTAAAAATTTGTTAAAAAATTATTTTTTATCTAAATAGGGTTTATTATACATCATTTTGTTCATAAAACTATGGAGTATTATTATATGTATTTCAAAATGACTTAACAAGTAGTTTGGGATTTTCTTTAACGGAGAGAAGAGGAAGAATAAGAAAATCCACAATGTTTTTCACACTTTACACACACACAAAATTTTCACTATGTACAATACAAAAATTCTAAGATAGCCTTTTTGTGCAAAATTTATAACTGAATAAGAAAATATAAACTTGTAAGGACTTCATTACTAAAATAAATAAGTTATGTACAAAAAACTATATACAGGCGCAATGGTGAAAATCGCTCAATCTGACTCACTCCTGCTGATGGGAGCTCTTCTTTTCCTGTTACCCCTAGATGGTCTCCAGAAGTGTTGTAATTTGGAGTCTCCAGAATCATTGAACAACTCCCTATCAATCTCACTCGTATGTAATTCAGACATTTTCACGTAAAAACCACTAAAAACGAAACATTATTACGACCAAAACAACGAAGATGCGACACAGTAGTAAACAACAATGGCGCGCTGACAGTTGGAACTGTCAATTATGGAATTGTATTTTTTTTAGTCTAGGCCAACGCCATCCAAACAAGACTTTCACCAGACTAAACAGTAGAACCAGCTGTTTCAAATGACATATGATATAGGATGTTTAGTGAAGGATGAACACCCGTAAGAAACGAAATAGTGAAGGTCGATTTTTCGACTCTAAACCATGGCAGATACGTTGTAAAGGTCGATTGTTCGACATTAAACCATCGGAGGGCTAATAATAATAAAATATTACATCTTTAGGTAAAACTAAAAATTTTTATGACTCATGATATCTTGGACAATGACTTTTGTAAACATAAAAAAGGGGGGTGTCACCTTGAAAACAATATATTATAGTTAAATTCAAAATTCCAAGATAGCCTAAATATTACAAATTTCATCTAGTTTCAGGATATATAAAGTTTTTATATGTTATTTGAAGTATAAAAGTAATTATACTTACAAAACCCTGTGTAGTACAATTTATGCAAAAATTTGTTACTGTGGTTACATAATTTTCAAAAATTTGCTAAAATTCTATATAATCAGTACAGACTTCTAACTAGTACTAAAATTTATAGAATTACTTGTTCTGTAAATAAAATATATTTGTAAAATGGTTACGATGGTATCCTCTGGCTGTGAGCTTAGGGGTCCACAGAAGATGATCAAATCTATCCGGCGTACGCAACCAAATGTGATATTCTTCATGTTCACAATTTTTTTTCTTTTATAAAAAGGCTTCAATATAATTTTTTGTGTGTTGTATGTATATACCAAAAGTAATGTAGACACAATTATATCATAATAACACCATAATTACGTATAATAAGACTTACAAATACAATTGAAAGACAAGTAAACAAAACTTCCAAGGCTAGCGTCAGTTTGAAAATCGCTTTCACATTGGACAACGAATATTCATCATATTATTTTCCATTGTTCCCGTCGTCTTAGAACCAAGTCAGGCATACCACTACAATCGGTAACTCTTCCCGTTTCCAGTGGTATATGAATCTTGTCAATAGCGCTAATAGGTATACTATAACAAGTGATAATATCGAGCGATGTCAAGTCGACAATTTTTTGTCGATTGCCAGTACAGAATCAACACAAGTTGACAATTATTTGTCGAAACGCGGCACGAGGGTTAAAGAAAAGATAGAAAAAGAGGCTAAACAAGCTTCAAAAAGAAAACTTACATAGCCAGACAAAGAAGTGTGTAGTGCATCGTGCAAGTTTTGGCGGCATGAAAACTGGACCGTTTTGAATATTTTTTGTGTAGATTGTGGGAGGCAAAACAAAAAGAAAGAAAAAAAAAACTTTGAATACTGATATGGTTTGAACATATGATGTTCATGAAACATTGAAAGTATGTTATAATTTGAATACGTTCTATAAAGTACTAAAAAATACATTTATTGACAATGTTGTGTTTTTAGTTTCACCTTAAATCAAAATTTTTAGCACACAGTATGTACTATTAATTGTAGGCATGCTGCTATCTCCTGGGGTTATAGGGTACATACACTGCATTCCAATAGGTTTTTAGGTGTTATATGTGTACAAAGGTTGTATTTTAAAATTTCTTAAACATATTATATAATAATAAACTTATTTCTTTTATGTGTTAAAAAATGATTACCACAAAAAAGTGTATAAATGCATTTTAAATTTAATACATTAAAAATGTGCGGAATCTGTCCCGGATTTACCCTATACTATTTGATTTCATTAAATTTATTTCAAAAAATCATTATGGTGTTTGAGACATTTATAATTATTTTTACCTTTCTGTAATTAGATTAAAATATCATTAATTTTTCTGTTTCATATTAGTTATGTATTGTATATGTTATTTGCCTGAATATACTAACCATTAAGCCAATTTTCCAGTATTCTATAAATATGTATCTAGATATACATATGCATAAGATTTTCTTTCATACTCCTTTCAGTTCTGGATCTGGGAGTTCTCTGGTTTAAGTCCCTATCCCTCTATAGCTCCCTGTCAACATCAGTTGTTCTGTTTCTTAGTCGTTCTCTGTCCTCTTGATAGTGACACAGCATCCACTCAATGGTTACTATCGATGTGCACACTACTAGAGAAGTCTGGGGTGTGCATGTTGGATGGTAGTCAAGATTCAGAAGTTGTAGGAAAGAGAACTGAGTATCAAAATTGTCAATTAGCTGAAAATCAGACCAATACTACGTGGTTTGGTTTCCATGTAAAGATGTAGGTCCGTTACTAGCCATGGTTATTGGACTATCAATAAATGGTCCTTTCTGAGTTAAGTCAAACTCAATTAGTAACTAGACTACATAGGTCATCTTACACTCAAGTAATCATTCATATTTGCCTTGAAAAAATGTTCCTCTATCTTTTAGAACTTTTTACAATAAAAATACATCACCAGGGTGTATGATAATAAAGCAAATAGTTTAACAGTTACATTTTATTTACATATAAACAAGATAACACTCAAGTGTCAGGGTGTGGTCTTTAATAATTATAATAATACATAGTAGTGTATTATTTATAGGACATGTTTAAACCTTACTAGGTTAACATTTGTTTCAGAGCACAGTAAAAACATGGAACATATCAAATTAACAGTAACAGACATAACAGAATTAGCAATTAAAAGGAATTTTTAGTAGAACTTTTTTCTACTAAAACGTTAAAAGCTCTTCTCATGTAGCAGTCTCAAAATGAAATGGAAATGACAACGGGTGATATGATTTCATAATATATTCTACTATTTACAGTGATTGAAAGGGAAAATGCTTAAAAGAAATAATAATAAACGTTATAGTGAAATTGCAAAGAAATAAACACATTTAAAGTAGTCAAAATAATTTGGAATAATTCATAAAAACATTCTATTAGCAGTTTTTCTAATAAAAAGACTCATTAAATAGCCAATGTTTAGTTAAGAGGCTGTCGGCCATGTTGGTTTTACAATGTTATTTTCAAACCGAACATACAATCATGCGTATCCAAACTAAACAGTTATTTTTTAAGGGATATTTTCCAAACAAATTTCATTTGATCAAGAATGAAATTGCACGTTGGAATTGCTTTGTGTAATCCTAATAAGCTTTATAGAAAAAATAAAAAAAATATTTAGTATGGAGTTTTTATTTTCACCTATTTTTCAAAACTGGGCGTATGTATTAAAAATATAAAAAGCAAATCCAATGCATAATATGATAACGTTTAAAATGACACCTCATACACAACGTTTGGCCAATAAATAATAAAAAAATATTGATGAGCAAATAACATTGCTCTTATGGGATTAAATTACCAACATGGCCGACAGCCTCTGCAGACTCTAAATTTCTCATCCTTATCTACTTAAAACACTGATTTAACAATTACAGATGTAGAGTTTATTATAAACATTTAAATTTATATTAATTTTTATTTTTCAAATAGTCTTCTCCTTCTTGAGATTATTTTATTATTATTACTATTATTATTTTTTTGTCTTGAACAGTCATTAGACAAATAGACACAGTGTAACTTAAGAGATATGTTTCATAAAATTAAAATACTATATACAAGTAGTTAACTAAAATTATCTTATACTAATTATTATGAATTATTATACAGCACGTGTTTTTATTCATTGAGCTTACTTTATGGTTTAAAGGTCTCATTTAGTTTAGCAGCTTTAAAACTCAACCGTTCACCACTTCATATAATTTTAATCATTAAAATTGAACATGTGTTTGTAAGCTACCAGTTTTGATTTTAAATGAAACTAAATTTTGTAAAGAGAAAATAGGTTTTTTTTTAATTTACTCTATAATAATTTACATCCATGTAAATAATCACATGTTCAAAACAGGTACATTTCTATAATAGTAAAAACACACACTATCAGTTGGCAACTCTTCACAACTGATAAATGATTATTCTTTTGGGCTTAGCGTTTGACTTTGACATTCAACTCAGTGCTAATAAGGGTTCATAGAGGTCTTTTGGTGAAGCCAGCAGCTTCTGCTTCTTGTTGATTTCTTTGGATTGATGGAGAGTTTTATACTTATCAAGCTTCAACTTTATCTTGGATACTTTCTTTTCTGGCACATCATTAGCAGCAGCATCATCCAGGATTTGCAGCTGTTCAAAGATGTTCTTTGGAGCCGAACCACTAAGTCTGCTATTACTACTGGCTGTTGAGTTCGGATTTACGTATACAACATAAAATTCTGAAAATGACGATTTTGTGGGGGTGCTAATGTCAGCAAAATCTTTGAAATTTGCAAAAAAGTCTCCCCCTTGTCTAAAGGATGGCAGAGGGTTTGCAGGATAGAAGGACGGGCGGCCGTGACCATTGTTTCCATGGTAGTAGTTATTGTAAATATCATCATTTAGCCCTTCATCGTTTTCACCCGGATAATATGTACCGCCGCGGAGAACTCCAAAGTTTCCAGACCCCAACACATTAGCACTTCTCTCACTCTCTGCAGTTGTATGAGGGAACGAGTATTCTCTGAATGAACCAGAGCCAAAACCAAACGAGTCATGTGGCTTGTAGATTGGCCTAGAGGTGAAAGATTGTTCTGGGTAAAATGAGGGTCTCGAATGACCAAGAGGAGAAGAGAAAATGGGTGAGAAGGATGGGAAGAAATGTTGACTGTCCGCTACAGGTCCTCCTTCGATCTCTTCTGCCTCTGTTGCCTCAGCTACAGAATCAAGCAGTTGTGTTGCATTGGTATCTCTCCTTTGTCTTACATCCAGGTCTTTAGTAGGTAAGGATGTCTGAAACAATACCAACGGTATCAGTGTTTTTTAATATCCATTTTGTAATTAAAATTGTTTTATGCTAATAAGATTTTATCTTTAATAAATAGGAGGAAATTACTTCATTATAACAAGAAAACTAGTTTGGTACAATCCTACTTTTCATGTTAATAATTTCACAAATGAAGATATTTTAAACGGTTGCATTAGTGTAAATGTATTTACCCATGAAAACCTTTCTATAATTAAGAATCAATTCAATAATGAAATATAATACTGAAAAAACATTTATTGAATATGTATTTGGCAAGTTTATTGAACAGTACTAAATTACATTATGGTGGTAAAGAAAAAACACTTTAAATTTAAAATATTTCAGATTTATTTTATTTATTTCTCAATTAAAACTAACACATCTTAAAAAGCTTTTTAAGTGTTGATATGCTACAAAATGTAATGCCATAGTGTGTTTTAGTTGACTTTTAAGAATGTATACTATAGTATACTTATAGTAAATATAACTCCTTTCAAATTTGAACTCATAATGAAATGTTTGGAACTTTAGAGCCAGGTCAAATCTCCTAATAGGTTCTACTGATAGATAAGAAAATTGCCAATTAGAAGTTAGAGATTGAGTCAAACAGTGTGTCAGTCAACAATGAAAGCTCTCAGTGTGTGCTGTTTCACCATGTGTTTACTTTACGTGGACTCAGTTAGAATCCAGATTGGTCTTGGTGCGTTGGACGGTAGTCAGTACATGCTTAAAAGTGGTAAGCAAATTTTTACTTTCTTGGGAGTACCTTATGCCAGACCACCGACCGGGGAAGATAGGTTCAAGGAACCTAAAGCAGCCAAAGCCTGGTCTGGAGTGTGGCCCGCAACCAAATACAGTCCTGCTTGCTTACAGTACGTACCACTTCCTGAGAGTGAGTGTTCTCAACATATTATTGGAAATGAAGATTGTCTTTATTTAAATATACATACTCCTCAAGCAACTAAATCAGCCAAACTACCTGTAATAGTTTATTTTCACGGAGGAGCGTTCATGTTTGGGGACAGCAAGAGTGTAAATCCAACATTCCTTTTGGAGAATCATGATGTTGTTTTTGTATCAGTCAATTACAGATTGGGACCTTTTGGTTTCTTAAGTACTCAAGACAGTGTAGTGCCTGGAAACAATGGTTTGAAAGATCAAGTGTTGGCTCTTAAATGGGTGCAAGAGAACATCGAGTATTTTGGAGGTGACAAGTACAAAGTTACTATCGCTGGGAACTCTGCAGGTGGAGCTAGTGTCCACCTTCACTACCTTTCTCCACTTTCACGGGGGTTGTTTGACAAAGGAATATCCTCAAGTGGTTCTGCTCTGATGCCATGGGTGTTAACTGAACAACCCTTACAGAAGGCAAAATTATTAGCAAGTTCTTTAGGTTGTCCTACCAGGGATTCTAAGGACATGGTAGATTGCTTGAGACGAAGACCAAGTAAGCAAATTTTGACAAAATTACAACCGTTATTCATGCCTTGGCATTCTAATCCATTTTCTCCATTCGGACCGGTTGTCGAACATTCAAAGAAACAAGCATTTTTGAGTGACAATCCTTATAAATTAATGATAGAGGGAGGTGTGTGTGACCGGCCCTGGCTTGCGAGTGTTACTTCAGAAGAAGGTCTCTACCCCACGGCTGCTTTCATTGACAGAGAAGAGGTGCTTAAAACCCTTAATAGGGACTGGTTGATACTTGCGCCAAATTTGTTAGATTTTAACTTCACTTGCTCATCAAATAAGCGTGATATTGTAAGCTATAAGATAAAACAATTTTATTTTGGAAGTACTGACGTATCAACAAGTTCCAGTAAAATGATTGACTTGGTGAGTGACAGACTGTTCAAAACTGGCATGGGTGTTGCAGTCAGAAAGCAGGCCTCTGCTGTGAAAGCCCCTGTTTTCTTTTTTGAGTTTGGCTATAAAGGGAAGAATAGTTTGTCCAACTTTTTAACCAGATCAAAAGAGTACTTTGGAGTGAGTCATTTTGATGATATGTACTATTTATTAACTTCGTCTTCAGGAAGACAATATTATGAAACAGAGTCTGATAGAAGGATGATGCTTACAATGGTCAACATTTGGTATAGTTTCATAACAACTGGGCAACCATCTTTTCCAGGAGGACTTGTATGGAGTCGGATACCAAGGACATCTGCGACAAGTGGCAGTCTAAGTCATATGTATATAAAATCCTACAACAATATTTATCCAATCGAAACCACAAATTTTGGAAATTATCAGTTCTGGAGATCACTAGGATTAAAGGAACGCTTTTAATTTCTCAATTACATAGTTTTAAAGTGATTTTTCAATTGTATATTTTAGTATATAATAAATGATAAATAAAATATATTGACAATAATGCTCAAGTCTTGAAAACATTAACATATCTGGTCATATCAATCAGCAAAGTTGCAACAATATTCAGTATTAGACATTAAAATATTCATACTTGTCCCGGCATGTGGGCCATTAAATGGCCTTATTATTGTGGTTTGTAACTTAAATTTGTTACTAAATGGACTTAAAATGGTGACTTGTCATTCATAATACTTAGTATGTCCTTGATCTGGGACAATTACTACTACCTGGATCACATAACAAGACACTTGAGTTATTACAAGTGAAGTTGAACCATCACATAATCAAGTTCCAAAAGTTCAGTAACTTACTTACTGTATCATAAATTATACATAGAAAATAAATGTTTGTTGAACAGTATTGTTTTTCTATGCCAGTGGAATTTTATTAGAGGGATCATAAAATCTGTTAAGAGAAACGTCCAAACCCCCTTGGCAAATTATTTATTGAACATTATTTGAAATTTACTCGTAACTGTATCTCTACTTCTAACATAGAATATTGCACAAGTAAAATCACAAGTTGACCTGATATTTATTTTATGTTGAAACCCAATAAGTTACAATTTACGAACTCATTCATTAATAATTATATATTATTTGTTTTGTGTTGTATTTTTTAAGCTAATATATCAGCTTTTAAGTGGTCTTACAATTGAAGAGCTCAGGCAAAGAATGTGTTGTTACTTTTTTCTTAAAACGAGTGAATGCTGCATTCTGGTGGCAAATTGATTGTACTATTTGGCCAACTAAACCGAGTATTAATACAGCTGACCCTTTTTTTATTATTGAATTTTAAATGTTTTGCCTATCGGGAAAGAATGAGTTTGGTCTGTTATACAGTGATAGAACGTGTTAAGTCACTATGTTTACTCCCCTTTAATATGGACTCAATGAGTCGCATAGTTTAAAGGAAAGAATGGCATAACAACATACTTACGCCCCTCACAATAGACTATTCCATTTCATGGAATTGTTTCCCCACCATTTTGACCATGCTAGCGAGTTTGAGTTGGCATTTATTGGGAAAGAACGTATTAAGTCAGTGCAGTACATATTAACATTTTATTCACGTGCTCACTACAAGTTAATGTCTATGTTATGCTATTCTTTATTTTGTTTGGTTTATTGTATGTGTTAGTGTTAGTTTTATTGTTTGTGTCTATTTTATTATTTGTGTCTGTCTTCTCCAATTGTTGGTTTTAAGTTTGTCTTCAAAACCATCAATCTCGCAATTAACAAGAAAGAGAAAATGTCACGGCAGGTTGACAGATGCGTCAAGACAGCTAATGGCTCAGAGTCACAACTATTTGGTATCTTAGACTTTTCCAGCAAAAAGTGTACCTTGTTTAGAAAATTAATAAAAATCTAAAAGTAATGAAAAATATTGTTTTTTGTTTGCAACATTATTTTTAAAATCAGTATGATCATGTTTGCTCCAAATTTTAACTTTGTAAGTCACTTCTTAAATTTTACATTGAAAATTTAAACTTGAAACATGCTCTCCTGAAAAATTTGTAAAAAGTGACTCATCACGTTTTTTGCCTGAGCTCTTCAATTGTGGTTTATTACCCATAATACTTAAGCTGGTATATTGGCTACTAATGGTCTTAAAACTGTGGTTTTGTCACTCATAATACTTAAGCTGGTATATCGGATAGTAAATGGTCTTACAACTGTGGTTTGTTACTCATAATACTTAAGCTGGTATATCGGATAATAAATGGTCTTACAACTGTGGTTTGTTACTCATAATACTTAAGCTGGTATATCGGATAATAAATGGTCTTACAACTGTGGTTTGTTACTCATAATACTTAAGCTGGTATATCGGATAATAAATGGTCTTACAACTGTGGGTTTGTTACTCATAATACTTAAGCTGGTATATCGGATAATAAATGGTCTTACAACTGTGGTTTGTTACTCATAATACTTAAGCTGGTACAGTATATCGGATAATAAATGGTCTTACAACTGTGGTTTGTTACTCATAATACTTAAGCTGGTATATCGGACAATAAATGGTCTTACAACTGTGGGTTTGTTACTCATAATACTTAAGCTGGTATATCGGATAATAAATGGTCTTACAACTGTGGTTTGTTACTCATAATACTTAAGTCGGTACATCGGATAATAAATGGTCTCACAGCTGTGGTTTGTTACTCATAATACTTAAGCTGGTATATCGGATAATAAATGGTCTTACAACTGTGGTTTGTTACTCATAATACTTAAGCTGGTATATTGGATAATAAATGGTCTTACAACTGTGGTTTGTTACTCATAATACTTAAGCTGGTATATCGGATAATAAATGGTCTTACAACTGTGGTTTGTTACTCATAATACTTAAGCTGGTATATCGGATAATAAAGGGTCTTACAACTGTGGTTTGTTACTCATAATACTTAAGCTGGTATATCGGATAATAAATGGTCTTACAACTGTGGTTTGTTACTCATAATACTTAACTGGTATATCAGCTACTAAATGGTCTTACAATTGTGGTTTGCTACTCATAATACTTAAGCTGGTATATCGGATAATAAATGGTCTTACAACTGTGGTTTGTTACTCATAATACTTAACTGGTATATCAGCTACTAAATGGTCTTACAATTGTGGTTTGCTACTCATAATACTTAAGCTGGTATATCGGATAATAAATGGTCTTACAACTGTGGTTTGTTACTCATAATACTTAAGCTGGTATATCGGATAGTAAATGGTCTTACAACTGTGGTTTGTTACTCATAATACTTAAGCTGGTATATCGGATAATAAATGGTCTTACAACTGTGGTTTGTTACTCATAATACTTAAGCTGGTATATCGGATAGTAAATGGTCTTACAGCTGTGGTTTGTCACTCATAATACTTAAGCTGGTATATCGGATAGTAAATGGTCTTAGTTGTGGTTTGTCACTCATAATACTTAAGTAGGTATTATCAGCTACTAAATATCTTACAATTGTGGTTTGTCACTCATAATATTTAAGCTGATATATCAGCTACTAAATGGTCTGAATTGTGTATTTTCACTCATAATATTTAGGCTGGTATATCAGCTACTAAATTGTCTTAATTGTGTATTGTCACTCATAATATTGGAGTGATGTCACTCATAATATTGGAGTGATGTCACTCATAATATGTTATGTGATGAGTATGAGTGATGAGTATGTAATATAATATGTGATGAGTTATGTCACTCATAATATTAAATAAGCTGGTATATCAGCTACTAAATGGTCTTAGTTGTTCATAATACTTAGGCTGGTATATCAGCTATTAAATTGTCTTAGTTGTGTATTGTCACTCATAATATTTAAGCTGGTATATCAGCTACTAAATTGTCTTAGTTGTGTATTGTCACTCATAATATTTATCTGGTATATCAGCTACTAAATGGTCTTAGTTGTGGTTTGTCACTCACAATACTTAAGCTGGTATATCAGCTACTAATTGGTCTTAAAATTGTGGTTTGTCACTCATAATAAATACTTAAGCTAGTATATCAGCTACTAAATGGTCTTACAATTGTGTATTGTCACTCATAATATTTATCTGGTATATCAGCTACTAAATGGTCTTAGTTGTGGTTTGTCACTCATAATACTTAAGTAGGTATTATCAGCTACTAAATATCTTACAATTGTGGTTTGTCACTCATAATATTTAAGCTGATATATCAGCTACTAAATGGTCTGAATTGTGTATTTTCACTCATAATATTTAGGCTGGTATATCAGCTACTAAATTGTCAATTGTGTATTGTCACTCATAATATTGGAGTGATGTCACTCATAATATGTTATGTGATGAGTATGAGTGATGAGTATGTAATATAATATGTGATGAGTTATGTCACTCATAATATTAAATAAGCTGGTATATCAGCTACTAAATGGTCTTAGTTGTGGTTTGTCACTCATAATATTTAGGCTGGTATATCAGCTACTAAATGGTCTTAGTTGTGTATTGTCACTCATAATATTTAGGCTGGTATATCAGCTACTAAATGGTCTTAGTTGTGTATTGTCACTCATAATATTTAGGCTGGTATATCAGCTACTAAATGGTCTTAGTTGTGTATTGTCACTCATAATATTTAGGCTGGTATATCAGCTACTAAATGGTCTTAGTTGTGTATTGTCACTCATAATACTTAGGCTGGTATATCAGCTACTAAACTGTCTTAGTTGTGTATTGTCACTCATAATATTTAAGCTGGTATATCAGCTACTAAATAGTCTTACAATTGTGGTTTGCCACTCATAATATTTAGGCTGGTATATCAGCTACTAAATGGTCTTAGTTGTTGTTTGCCACTCATAATACTTAAATGATCTTACAGTTTTATAAATTAGTATATTTTACATTGACACTCAGTTTCTTAAAAATAAATAAATGAAATAAAATGCATAAATTATATTTGTACCTAAAAATAAATAAATATGATTAGTACTCAAGTGTAATCCTGTCTATTGTTAAAACTGAGCATTCAACAGCGACTGGGAAAACGGTAAACTGACTTAAAAAATCAAGGTATATAGTTTTAATAATATAGTCAATTGCTGAAGACAGTATTGAGACCAAACTAAAGAACAGTATCCAAACAAAATTGATGAGCCAAAAGGCGCCATTGTATCTTTGCCAGCTGGAAGGCTGTTCGACTGGTTAATTTCCCTCCAGAGTTATTAAAACAAAAATATTCAAAATTGGCTAGAAATAATTGTCAAAATAATGGCAGTTAATAAATTAATACTTTCTTGAAAATATTAAAGGTCATTGACTGTTTTGAAGCCAAATACACATTTTGGGGAGAGCCAGTGGTCTAAGGCAACAAGACTTTGAACCTGATTTAGAAATAGCGCAAGTTTGAAACTTGGGCTTGGCTGAAGTTTTTATCAATAATATTCATCTTGTACTGTACTGGTTCTCCCCCTTACTCTGTCTGATAAGTCCTATACACAGATCACTAGTGTATGGGGAATGGCAGTAATGAGGTTAAAACTGTGATTGACCTTTCCTTTAAACTAAGAAAACTCAAGAGGAATAATTATTGACCAATTGTTTTGTTTAATATATTGTAAGATGCTAGAGAGACTAATTTATAACTGACCAACACCTATACTAATGCATCATATCTGTAAATCAAACTGATTTCAGTTATAGTCATTTGTGACCAGGTGGTTGCTCTAACAACTTTAATTGAGAATGAATTGAGGATCAAAAGAAAATTAATGGATTATTTATAGATTTCAGAAAATGACTCAGTTTGGAGAAAATACCTTCTATTGAATTTCATAATATTAGAACTTAAGTCCAGTACTCTGATAAAAGCCATGGCAACCAAGAGGAAAAGCTTCTTTAACTGCTTAAGGGCCATATCTCCTCTTTATCATTTTATCGCTTCTTTAATATTCAATGTGTAGACTATCCAAAAGGCTTATTTAGACTTATAATGTTGTATTTACTTATCAGCATGCAGACTTACATAAACATAGCTATAGACCAATCGCTCGTAAAATACTTTTGCAGGACCACAATTTCCGGAGTAGCTGGCGCAAACATTATACCAAACAGCTTGCTGCGCAAGTCTCAGTTGATAGAAGATTTTTCCAAGCGATCAACCTATAACATCCTCTTGTACTCTTGTAGTTATTGCAGATTATTTTAGGACGTGGAGGTTAACTCCAAACACTGTGAAAGCACAGACTGCATGTTATTACCTAAGTAGTGGACTGGCTAACCGTAAACTGATATTTTTGTTCAATTGTGTTGAACAGAAACATTGTGATACCCTCACTTTCTAGAAAGTTTTTTTGACTAATCTCCATTCTAAGAATACGAGAATCCAAATGAAAAACAAGGGCCAATTCGTCCAGTCCTAAATATGTAAGAGAATGTATAGTATCAAGCAATGTTTCAATGCCTCCAGTTTATCTTGGGAAGCCAGCAAAAATGTTTTGCGTATCAGTGCTCTGTTTAGGCAGACCCAATGTTGATAAAATCCAATGTTGTTTTATATTAGGTTGCCATGGAACCTATGTTTATCTATATCGCAAGTGGACATGTACAGGAGGTGCGAGTAAAAAATCAAGTAGTGGAGTGCTTACTAAGGCTCCCATGCTGAATAACATGCCCTATATACAGTGTAACTCAAATTATCCAAACTCCAACTTTACCTTTACCTTCCTTTTTGCCACCACTCTCCTCAAGACAGGGGGCATGTCAGTTCTCTTCAGGCATAGCCCAGGATTGGTCAAGTCTATGGTTGGACAGGATAGCTTACAATCCATGTTTAGTATGTGTTATTTTATATGTTCATGTCTAGATTGAAGAATTCTTCTTTTGTATAACATTTGATATGCTGTTAAATATGCAAATAGAGATTTTTTAAACTTGGTTTTGTTTTGTCTTAGTATTTTTATGTTGTTTGGAAGATGATTATAAAACTTTATACCTATATATTGTGGTTGATTTAGTGTTTTTTGTAATCTTTTATAAGGTATGTCAAAATTTTTTTATTTCTTGTGTTATGGCTATGGATTTCA
Organism: Stictocephala bisonia; assembly: GCA_035578905.1. Classification (NCBI taxonomy): domain Eukaryota; kingdom Metazoa; phylum Arthropoda; class Insecta; order Hemiptera; family Membracidae; genus Stictocephala; species Stictocephala bisonia. Next base: position 172,438 of record JAQJVL010001423.1, on the reverse strand, counting down.
GATCTTGTTTTGTTATTTTCTTGTATGGCGTATAGTATTGTGTCTTGAATGTACATTGAGATGACAGTTAGAATTTTTTCTTCTTTAAAATATTGTCTACAAGGAGTGTTGGTAGGCAAATTGTTGATTATTCTAATTGCTTTTTTTTTGCAATATTAGTATTGGTTCTATGTGTGTGTGTGAAGCACCTCCCCAGGCAATTAATCCAAATGTTATGTCTCTAACCCAAGCCTAAAGTCCTGACGCCTTAGACCACTCGGCCACCGACTTGCCCAATGTGGGTTTCCATTAGGGAGTGATAGGCTATAAGAGCTGGTTTTTTCCCTGCTATGGTACTTATCCGTTTTATTGCATAGAGAGCTGATGACAATTTTTTTATGAGCTGTTGGGTATGAATGTTCCATGTAAGTGAGTTATCTATTTGTAGTCCTAAAAATTTTGTTTTATTTACTGTTGCGTTGTTTTGTTCATTGTTTTCAGGTTGTTGGATTTGTAATGGAGTATGTTTTGGGGTGGAATTAATGTTGTATGTTTTGTGTGATTGATTTCAAGTTTAATAGATTTAAGTTCTTCCTCTGTTTTTTCATTGTTGTTTTTATTCTATTTTGTGTTTCTTGTTGATTTTTGCCTGGTATTATCAGGGTGGTATCATCTGCAAACATGATGCATTCAGAATATATTGGTAGTTTTGTCGGTAATGAATTTATGTAGATTAAAAAAAATAGCGGACCAAGGACTGATCCATGTGGCACACCGTTTGTCATGAATTTTTTTTTGGATGTGAAAGTTTTCCTAATGTTTTTATTGGTTGATTTTATTTCAACCATTTGGCTTCTATTTGTCAAATAGCTTTGTACCCAGCTTTTAGCTTCTCCAGTAATACCTATTTCAGTTAGTCTATTGAGCAAAATGTTCCAGTTTAGGCAATCGAAGGCCTTTTTTAGGTCTAAAAATATTGCTGAAACGTGTTGTTTTTTTCCCCCAATTTTTGGTGATGAATTTTAAAAAGTCTGCGACTGCTGTATTTATGGATTTGCTATTTCTAAAACCATGTTGTGAATATGTAATTTGTTGTTTGTATTTAGATAATTCATTATTTGACCATGTATGGCTTTCTCTAGGTATTTTGATATTGTAGGTAATATTGCAATTGGCCGATAATTTTCTATGTTATGTGTGTCAGATTTTTTGTACTTAGGGTATACTAGAGATGTTTTTAGCATTTTCGGTATTGTGCTTGTGGATATGGATGTGTTGATTAAGTGTAGAAGTGGTGGAATTAATTTGTCAGTGCAATGAAGTAGTAACTTCCCTGGTATTTCGTCTGCTCCTGTTGTGTTATTATGTTTAGTGTTCTTGATTATTTGTCTAAGATCTTCATCTGCAATGCATTTAAAAGAGTTTAAATTTGCAGTAGTAAAATGGTTTAGTGTTAAATGATGCTGAAAATTAGGCTGTTGCTGTGTTTGGTTGTCAACTTGAAGTTGGCCTATGGATAAAAAATATGTGTTGAAGTGATTTGCTATAGTTTGAGGACCTGTTTCTAATTTTTTATTTATATTAAGTATTATATTGTTATGTTCTGTAGATTGTCTTTTTCTTTCTTGGTTTATCACCTTCCATATTGCTTTAGTTTGGTTTGTGGCTGTTGATATTTGTTGTTCAGTGTGTAGTTTTTTTGAGTAACGTATCTGTTGGTCATAAGTTTTTTTGAGTGTCGTGTAAGTTATTTTGTCTGACTGTTGTCCCGTTACTAAGTATTTATTTTTTGCTTGCAGTGTACTGTCTCTTGTTTTAATTGTGGTGTCATAGTAAATTGTTGGGTCAGTATATGATGAATAGTTCTGTTCTGAAGTGGGCTTATTATGTTTAGATGATATTGTAATACTGTAGTCCAATAAATTGGTCAATTTTTTTTTCTATGTTATTCTCAATGTATATATTATGCCAGTTTTCCTTTGAAATTTGGAGCTTGAATAGGTCCATATTTTGTTTTGATAAATTTCTTGTACAGATTTTTGTTTGATTGTGTAAATGTATTTTTGTGTTAAGGGTGCATACTATGCCTTGGTGATCAGATAAAGTGTTGTTTGCGGCCAAAGATAATTAGTTATGCAGCAGTCAATGCTTGTTTCTGTTGTTGTAGTTTTTCTAGTTGCAGGTAGGCTTTCTAGGTGTAGGTTGTGTTGATGTAATGTACTTGCGAGGCTCTTCAATACTTCGGAGTCTACGAGAGTATTTATATTTATGTCACCTAGAATTATTATATTTTTATTTTTGGTTGATATGGTGCTTAGAAAGTTGTCAAAATGGTTTAAAAAGTCTTTAGGTGAACCTGTTGTTGGTCTGTAGGTTCACTGTCTGAATTGCTTACAGAATGTCATAAAAGAAACCTTAAATCTTCAATCCTTTTTTTTTAAATTTTGTCCTGAAAAAAAGCAAATAACAACAATAGTTGTTTTACCCTCTTACGTTCCTCATAATAAATAATATCGCATAATTCACTTCAATAAATGTTATACACTGTAACATAATCTTAAAAGATCAAATCCAAATCCCACCAGGTCCAATCTTCAATAAAACGCTCTTTCTCATTTAAAATATTGCCTTATCTATCCCATATCAACATACATACGATAATTAAATAAAATAGATTGTTTGTTGTTAAACATCCAAGTGTCTGATTATCCGAATGGGGTTTGGTCTCAATTGATTCGGATAATTGGAGTTCTACTGTAATGGTGGAGAGAGCATATAAATGTGGGGCACCTGTCCTGTACCGTCACCAACTTGCTTCTCTGCGAGATTAATCACAAAGAGTTATTTCTGATGTAATAAAACCATCTACTCATTTTGCAAGAGCTCTCTCTCAGATAGGCCTAGAGTTTGTTTTAGATATACAAACTAGAATTACATAACAGCTTTCTAGATAAAAGCAGATAACTTTTTGCCCAATAACCAGCCATTTTCCTGGAATTGTTTCATTGACAAACAAATTTCCAATCTCTTATCCAATGAAGGTAGTCAGAGTAGTTTGAACCCTTCTCGGAAGCAATGAGTTTTATTGAATCGATTTCAGACTAGTTGTCAGATGCTATCATGTAAGTTGAAAGGTATGTTGTTAGACATTAAGAGATTGTGGTGAGGAATCTGGGATAGTAGAACATGAAAAATTAACAACTGCCCAATATGCATTCTCAATTCAAGAGTCGTGTTGATAGTGTGAAAAGGAAATTAGTACAAACAATATAGAGTTGTGGCTGGAAAGAGATGTTGGCAAAAGAAGAGTTTGGAGACCACGAAATAAATGGACGGACGTCATAAAGGAAGACATTATACTCAAAGGACAGCAGCTACAACAAATTGAGGAAGACAGAATATACATGGACAGGATTAGATGGAAGAGGCTTGTCAACACACCCGGGAGACTGGAGCTGCTAAACCGATGATGATGAATATATAGTTGGCGAAGATGGAAGAGGCTTGTCAACACACCTGGGAGACTGAAGCTGCTAAACCGATGATGATGAATATAGAGTTGGCTAAGATGGAAGAGGCTTGTCAACACACCCGGGAGACTGGAGCTGCTAAACCGATGATGATGAATATAGAGTTGGCTAAGATGGAAGAGGCTTGTCAACACACCTGGGAGACTGGAGCTGCTAAACCGATGATGATGAATATAGAGTTGGCTAAGATGGAAGAGGCTTGTCAACACACCTGGGAGACTGGAGCTGCTAAACCGATGATGATGAATATAGAGTTGGCTAAGATGGAAGAGGCTTGTCAACACACCTGGGAGACTGGAGCTGCTAAACCGATGATGATGAATATAGAGTTGGCAGATGGAAGAGGCTTGTCAACACACCTGGGAGACTGGAGCTGCTAAACCGATGATGAATGTAGAGTTGGTGAAGATAGAAGAGGCTTGTCAACACACCTGGGAGACTGGAGCTGCTAAACCGATGGATGAATGTAGAGTTGGCTAAGATGGAAGAGGCTTGTCAACACACTTGGGAGACTGGAGCTGCTAAACCGATGATGATGAATGTAGAGTTGGCTAAGATGGAAGAGGCTTGTGAACTCACCTGGGAGACTGGAGCTGCTAAACCGATGAAGATGAATGTAGAGTTGGCTAAGATGGAAGAGGCTTGTGAACTCACCTGGGAGACTAGAGCTGCTAAACCGATGATGATGAATGTAGAGTTGGCTACGTTGTGAGAGGACTTTTAAACTCCCTTTCGCATTCCAATAAATTTGTTAACCTCTGTCTTTTTAGGGACTCTATTAACCAAGCAAAATGATATATACATATTTAATATAATATTAAAGCATGTCTTCTGCCAACATTTATTCAAAATGTATATTCAAATACAACTGGATTTCAAAATAAATTGCTTATTCTGTCCACTATCAAACAACATAATGACGTAACTTCTATTAGACAGAAGAGCTCACCTCAGAGGGAGAAGCCAGAGGTCTGATGATGGACTGGGTCATGACGACATCTGCAACACACAATAATTTATATTAGTTAAATTTCGTTTCTAGCATTGTGCTTCTGATAGTTTCACCTTTCTCCAACTTTGATTTTGTTCTGGTTAGAAGCTAAATTCACACTACTGATAATTTTGAGGCTTTCAAGAGTTTGTTGCTAAAAGCAGTCTTCGTCTCGACATTTGTAACACCCACGTTCATGACGATGTTGACGATTCCTTGTGCTTGATCCTAGCTAAATTTAGCCTGAGTCTCGTACTTTTATGCATTTTATCCAGTATTATGTTTCTTATAAAGTGGAAACACCGGTCGACCCTGGGCATGGCCCGAGTAAGCTGACACAGAGTCGATGCCAAGAGAAAGTCTTGACCACTTTCTAGCAGTTGCTGTCTGCCAACTTCGGCTCGCGCATCTCTGATCAGCTGGAGACCAACATTGTCACTGTCAAGTTGATTACGTCTGTATTTGTTATAATACTCGTAGCCTTACATAATTGCTCCAACATAGTTTCGCTACTCCTACAATAAGTTCTCGCATTCTGTACACAACAGATGTACAGACCTTACTCAATATTACCAACGCCTTTGTACGCTCATCATCCTATATGATACAGATTTTCCATTCTGTCTAGGTTGCTATAATTAGTCAAAATTCCGAAAATATTTGGAAAACTAGTAAAACTATTTATCGATTCATAACTAAAATAAATCGTAAAATATTAATCTGAAATATTTTCAAATTATCAAACGATTGCTTCGTCTGAAACTGCCTATGACGGTGAATACGCTGCAATTAAATTAACTCTAAATAAATTGGTTAGTTAATTCATACAATCTAAAAACATTGTATAAATGTGATATGAGTGTATTGTGCACGTTGCATTGTTACTGTGTGGTATAATGTATAGAAGCAAGTCATATACACAGGTATAGTTGTCCTAGGAGTGTCATTTCGCAAGTTGCCACTGAGACAGACGGTAATTGGACGACCCAGGGTGGTCGTAACTCCCAGGTGATTGAGGTCACGTGATATGAGTGTATTGTGCATGTGGCATTGTTACTGTGTGGTATAATGTATAGAAGCAAGTCATATACACAGGTATAGTTGTCCTAGGAGTGTCATTTCGCAAGTTGCCACTGAGACAGACGGTAATTGGACGACCCAGGGTGGTCGTAACTCCCAGGTGATTGAGGTCACGTGATATGAGTGTATTGTGCATGTGGCATTGTTACTGTGTGGTATAATGTATAGAAGCAAGTCATATACACAGGTATAGTTGTCCTAGGAGTGTCATTTCGCAAGTTGCCACTGAGACAGACGGTAATTGGACGACCCAGGGTGGTCGTAACTCCCAGGTGATTGAGGTCACGTGATATGAGTGTATTGTGCATGTGGCATTGTTACTGTGTGGTATAATGTATAGAAGCAGTCATATACACAGGTATAGTTGTCCTAGGAGTGTCATTTCGCAAGTTGCCACTGAGACAGACGGTAATTGGACGACCCAGGGTGGTCGTAACTCCCAGGTGATTGAGGTCACGTGATATGAGTGTATTGTGCATGTGGCATTGTTACTGTGTGGTATAATGTATAGAAGCAAGTCATATACACAGGTATAGTTGTCCTAGGAGTGTCATTTCGCAAGTTGCCACTGAGACAGACGGTAATTGGACGACCCAGGGTGGTCGTAACTCCCAGGTGATTGAGGTCACGTGATATGAGTGTATTGTGCATGTGGCATTGTTACTGTGTGGTATAATGTATAGAAGCAAGTCATATACACAGGTATAGTTGTCCTAGGAGTGTCATTTCGCAAGTTGCCACTGAGACAGACGGTAATTGGACGACCCAGGGTGGTCGTAACTCCCAGGTGATTGAGGTCACGTGATATGAGTGTATTGTGCATGTGGCATTGTTACTGTGTGGTATAATGTATAGAAGCAGTCATATACACAGGTATAGTTGTCCTAGGAGTGTCATTTCGCAAGTTGCCACTGAGACAGACGGTAATTGGACGACCCAGGGTGGTCGTAACTCCCAGGTGATTGAGGTCACGTGATATGAGTGTATTGTGCATGTGGCATTGTTACTGTGTGGTATAATGTATAGAAGCAAGTCATATACACAGGTATAGTTGTCCTAGGAGTGTCATTTCGCAAGTTGCCACTGAGACAGACGGTAATTGGACGACCCAGGGTGGTCGTAACTCCCAGGTGATTGAGGTCACGTGATATGAGTGTATTGTGCATGTGGCATTGTTACTGTGTGGTATAACGTATAGCGTACATTACGTTTTCAGTGTCACACGTTTATCATAGATGTGGGAACAATATCTCATAATGTATTAACTAATAAAACTAGTATTAACGTTTCCCCGATTCAAGCGGGATACAATAAAACAAATTCTCGACTCTACAATCTTTTATATTTTTTTATAATTTTAATCTGAGTGTGTGGTTAAAAAAATTTGTTTAACTCCATGTTTAACATAAAACCTCTGGGAGCATTCAATTTTCTTTTTTTCGCAAGAGCATTCATGTTGGGGAGCTACGTCTAAATTTGAAATTTTTATTTTAGTAGGAATAAAAACAGTTTTAAAGGTGTTTAAGGAACCTTATGGAGTAGAAAGCTTTAATCACATACCACTTGTTCATACTTTCAAATTTCTAACCAACGGGGGAAATTATGGGTCATTGGAGGTGAATATTTTTGAAAGCACTTGTGCAATCGTTTGGTTAGATCATAGTAGAGGCCATCCTGTAACCAGCTATCGAGCGTCTTCCAGGTGGGTCTTGGACGCCACTAACAAGCTCCTTGCCTGGCCAATCTTCTTCCTTAGTTACAACAGACTGTTGTTGAAACAGAGGGAAACAAAACAGAGACAGTCAAAAACTGATTAGGTCTTAAAGTCATTTATAACAATTTAATGAAAGGAGTCGTAAGAAAGGACTACTATCGTAGACCTTGTATTACAACAGATTAATAAAACTTCTTTACTGTCACGAAACATGATACAATATTGTTCATTATTCATTAATAAGACGCCGATCGTAGAGATATGGGCGAATGAGTGTGATGAGTGTAGTCATTGTTACTAAATAAGGTCGACTGTCCCTTAGAAAGAGCCATTTATGATTTGCCACGGCAAATGGCCTACAGTTTTACGTGGAATCCGAACCACGTAATATTGGTTTCATATTTACCTAATTGACAAGCCTGACATTCAGTTCTTTTCCAAACACAACATCTGGACACTGACTACCACCCAATATGGACATCCCAGACTTTTCTATTAGTGTGTACGTCGACGGCAACCATTTAGCGGACACTGTGTCGGTATTGAGAGGACCGAGCTTAGAAATTTGTCAAAATACAAAATTGAATATACAATCTTGTACAAAACTATAAATTTATTTTTAAATATTGATGAAGGTAACGCATTATTTTTTAGTCATTGTGTATTTTTTGATACATTTGTACCACACAACAAAAATGTTTTTAAACTGATTTTGTGATAATTAGAGGTAAATGCATGACATCCCTTGTTACAAACTGATAACCTATCCTTCACAATGCTAAGCAAATGTTACTATTGGTTTGGTTAGCGTATCATCTTTAAAAATAAAAACAATCAGTTGTTTTTACCAACACTAAAGTGTCAATTCTGAGTATAAAATATGATAAATAGTGTATATATATATATATATATATATATATATATATATATATATATATATATATATATACCAGTATTGGCTTATTGTCAGATTTGATACATATATCCAAAGTTGTACTTAGATCATTTTGTACTAATCTATTACACCATTCAATAAAGTTTTAACTAGGTCGAGTTAAATTAAGATAATGTAGGCTTTGATACAGTTGAAGGGCGTGTGTTTTATTCAGATATTTTATCCAGAATACTTACCAAAAAAAAGTGTATTTCTTCAGTAAGTCAACTACTATGCAGGGTTATCAACTGAAGGTGGCAACAATTGGGACTTCAAAAAGTAATAATTTTATAGTAAACTATAAATGGGGAACTTTATCTCATTTTTATGTTCATTACAATCACGTAGTTCAAATTTTAAAATTCGGTCACCATTTTCCAATTAGCGGACAACTTTGAAATTACTTGTAGCATTGATTTCACTATACATCTCTGTGTAGTAAAATCAAGGCTTGTAGTAACCCATATTTTGCATGATGGATTTAGATTTTAATAGTGATTCTAAGAATTGTTTACTCTTGATTTATTTTAATATACTTAACCGTTTTCCCGCTAGGAGCGCTGAAAGTTTAAGAAATTCTTATATTGAAATAAACGTCCAACATGTCCACTTTTTCGATGTTAGTAAACTGAAATAATGAAATAATGAAAATTTATTCCTTTAAAAAAAGTAAAACACAAAAACAACGACAATGTAGGAATAGAAAGTTGACCACAGTATCCAGTATTTGTGGCCAACGTTAATTCTAAAAAAGCACAATACAAACAATTTAATTGTGAGTCCAGCAGCAAAATAAAAAACTCGCACTCCGTGGCGCCTGTGTTGAAGCAAAGAACCAAAAAAACATAGTAATGAAAATTATAACATAATAACATTAATTTAAAAAGGAAAAATTACAATTAGTAATTAAAGTTCTTACTTTAATAATTAATATCATATAGGCCTACTTGCTTAAACAGTATATCATATAAGACTCCTTCCAAAGTATATACAAATAAACAACTAGAGTAGGCAGGTAGTAAACTTAAAAGATATATATTTACATAATATATATTCACATAACTCCATATTTACATAATAAAGCAATATTATTTATTCAATTATAAAACAGCTATACAACAATATTTCAAGTACACATTAACTCAAATAAACAAAACAAAATATTTATTACTAAAAACTACTAGAGACGACAATTAACAATTGTGATTCCGGTAACAGAGCAATTAATAGGTTAGATTAGGTAAAACACAAGTGAAAATTGAACAACAATGAAACAGCTGATTAATGGCTAGCAACACGATCATATGATATTGTTTATACTGTATTGTATTCATTTATTACTTATTATTACTTCTTATACTTGTACTTACACAATACAAAGTTGTTGCATTAACAAGGGTTTTTAATATATTTTTTTTAGAAAATATATATTTTTATAACTTCAACAGCATTTCAACATTCAATTAAATAAAAATAATGCATTATGAGTAAAGCTTTATTATTTGTAATGGCAGAACACGCCTCTTTAATAGATTGTTGTAATTAGGATTTCTGAAACTGTCAGCGCTCCTAGCGGCGAAACGGTTCGTAATACCATGAATAAAAAAAAGTCTTAGAATCACTAGTAAAACTTAAATCCATCATAAAAAATAGAGGTCTTATAAGAAATTTTAAAGTTGACCACAATATTGGAAAATGGCGACCGAATATAAAAATTTGAACTATATAATTGTAATGAATATAAAAAATGAGGCAAAGTTCCCCATTTAAAGTTTGCTCTAAAAGTAGTACTTTTTGAGATACCAATTGTGGCCACCTTGAGTTGATCACCCAGTACAGAATAAAAAAATATAAATATGTATGTGATCGATAAAACAATTTACATCATTAGACCATTTGTCTTCAGTACAGCACTAATTTGGCAACATCGAAGATTGAATAACAATTCATACGTTCTTGACGAAGAATATTAAAATTGCTGTAAATCCCTTAGGGTGAAAGGTAACTGTTTCTGATTGGAGTGCTGCTGATATGCTGGAACGAGGTGGTTCAAGGTAGGGATGGCAAACATTTTCGATAAATCGAACTATCGATATAATATTAAAAGAAAAACATCGAATAACCGATATATCGAACTGTACATGATTTGTCTGTTTAAAATTATGCACTTACTCCTACGTATTGTTTTTTAATTAGCATAATACGTGTTGGTACATATACAGTACAAGTAAACGTCACACAACACAAATTTATTACAATATAAGCACAAAATGCACAAATATACTACAATACAAGCACAAAATGCACAAATATTATGGTGATCGATTTCGGTGAACCACGCTCACCTTCCTCAGACCAGAGGGATTCACAAAAGAAATCTAGAGATTTCTTTTGTGAATCCCTCTGGTCTGAGGAAGGTGAGCGTGGTTCACCGAAATCGATCACCATAATATTTGTGCATTTTGTGCTTGTATTGTAGTATATTTGTGCATTTTGTGCTTATATTGTAATAAATTTGTGTTGTGTGACGTTTACTTGTACTGTCCTACGTATTGACCAAAAAATATACTCATGTTTTGCTATCACTATTTACAACAGTCAGCTGAATGTAAATATTGAATACATTTATCCATACGAAACAATATGTGGTCTATGGGGGTGAATGGAAAAAATCAAAATAGGAAAAATTATAATTATTATGTAAATTATAAAAGAATAATGTAGTAACATTGTTATTTCTGTTTTTCACATTTAAAAATGCCTTTAGGCTTCTTATAATCACTAAACTTCTACCCACTGGTCTACAGTAAACTATATTTTAGTGCGTTAAACTTACGTAAAAAAAAAAAAAAAAAACTAATTAAAGTTACTTTATTATTTCAATGCAATTTTTTCGCATAAGAGGCAATTTAAATGTGTTTTTTTAATCGTAATGATTTTGAGGAGAGAGAATAACGTCAATATTTAGCGATATGATATATCGGACCAAAATATCGATATGGCCAATATTATCGAAAGAAAATATCGATACTGATATATCGAAACATATTTATCGATTTATTTAGACATATTTATCAATATTTCCGATATATCGATATTTCGCTGCCATTCCTAGGTTGAAGAGAAGGGACTTACTTGTTCAGTGTTAGTGAATGTTAACTAAATAAGTTTTATGACAGCCATATTGCAACCGCTCACACAAAGACCTTTCACCGCCTTCTCTTCTCTCTAACGTAAACACTTGCTGTTATTTATATATTTAACGAAGCGAGGTTATGTATCTGGGACACACACCCTTCCATTAACAGCTGTTTACACTGTTACAGAAGGGAATGTATTGCAGTGGCCGGTGTCGAGTTGAGAGGTCACGGGGACTTTGTGGGTGCCCTACTTAGTTCATTTTGTGAGAGCACAGAGAAAAAGAAACAGAGTTCGCTTTCTTATGGTCTCAGTGAACGCCTCAGTAGCATTATTAAAATATATTACAACTAATATACATTTTTATACATATAGCCTATAGTAATAATTATTATGTTTATCCTTGAAGATTTGGAGGGAATAAGGAAGGGTTTGAATCCTTCGATCTTACGAGATCATATGTAACTAAAAGGTGCAATCCTTCGATCTTACGAGATCATATGTAACTAAAAGGTGCAATCCTCCGATCTTACGAGATCATATGTAACTAAAAGGTGCAATCCTCCGATCTTACGAGATCATATGTAACTAAAAGGTGCAATCCTCCGATCTTACGAGATCATATGTAACTAAAAGGTGCAATCCTCCGATCTTACGAGTTCATATGTAACTAAAAGGTGCAATCCTCCGATCTTACGAGTTCATATGTAACTAAAAGGTGCAATCCTTCGATCTTACGAGTTCATATGTAACTAAAAGGTGCAATCCTTCGATCTTACGAGATCATATGTAACTAAAAGGTGCAATCCTTCGATCTTACGAGTTCATATGTAACTAAAAGGTGCAATCCTCCGATCTTACGAGTTCATATGTAACTAAAAGGTGCAATCCTTCGATCTTACGAGATCATATGTAACTAAAAGGTGCAATCCTCGATCTTACGAGTTCATATGTAACTAAAAGGTGCAATCCTTCGATCTTACGAGTTCATATGTAACTAAAAGGTGCAATCCTTCGATCTTACGAGCATCATATGTAACTAAAAGGTGCAATCCTTCGATCTTACGAGTTCATATGTAACTAAAAGGTGCAATCCTCCGATCTTACGAGTTCATATGTAACTAAAAGGTGCAATCCTTCGATCTTACGAGTTCATATGTAACTAAAAGGTGCAATCCTTCGATCTTACGAGATCATATGTAACTAAAAGGTGCAATCCTCCGATCTTACGAGTTCATATGTAACTAAAAGGTGCAATCCTTCGATCTTACGAGATCATATGTAACTAAAAGGTGCAATCCTCCGATCTTACGAGTTCATATGTAACTAAAAGGTGCAATCCTTCGATCTTACGAGATCATATGTAACTAAAAGGTGCAATCCTCCGATCTTACGAGTTCATATGTAACTAAAAGGTGCAATCCTCCGATCTTACGAGTTCATATGTAACTAAAAGGTGCAATCCTCCGATCTTACGAGTTCATATGTAACTAAAAGGTGCAATCCTCCGATCTTACGAGTTCATATGTAACTAAAAGGTGCAATCCTCCGATATTACAAGATCATATGTAACTAAAAGGTGTAATCCTCCGATATTACGAGATCATATGTAATTAAAAGGTGTAATCCTCCGATATTACGAGATCATATGTAACTAAAAGGTAAAATCCTCCGATATTACGAGATCATATGTAACTAAAAGGTGCAATCCTCCGATATTACGAGATCATATGTAACTAAAAGGTGCAATCCTCCGATATTACGAGATCATATGTAACTAAAAGGTGCAATCCTCCGATATTACGAGATCACATGTAACTAAAAGGTGTAATCCTCCGATATTATGAGATCATATCTAACTAAAAGGTGTAATCCTCCGATATTACGAGATCATATGTAACTAAAAGGTGCAATCCTCCGATATTATGAGATCATATGTAACTAAAAGGTGCAATCCTCCGATATTACGAGATCATATGTAACTAAAAGGTGTAATCCTCCGATATTACGAGATCATAAAAATGTAACTAAAAGGTGTAATCCTCTGATATTACAAGATCACATGTAACTAAAAGGTGCAATCCTCTGATATTACAAGATCACATGTAACTAAAAGGTGTAATCCTCTGATATTGCAAGATCATATGTAACTAAAAGGTGTAATCCTCTGATATTACAAGATCACATGTAACTAAAAGGTGCAATCCTCTGATATTACAAGATCATATGTAACTAAAAGTTGTAATCCTCCGATATTACGAGATCATATGTAATTAAAAGGTGTAATCCTCCGATATTACAAGATCACATGTAACTAAAAGGTGCAATCCTCTGATATTACAAGATCATATGTAACTAAAAGGTGTAATCCTCCGATATTACGAGATCATATGTAATTAAAAGGTGTAATCCTCTGATATTACAAGATCACATGTAACTAAAAGGTGCAATCCTCTGATATTACAAGATCACATGTAACTAAAAGGTGCAATCCTCTGATATTACAAGATCACATGTAACTAAAAGGTGCAATTCTCTGATATTACAAGATCACAGTAACTAAAAGGTGCAATCCTCTGATATTACAAGATCATATGTAACTAAAAGGTGTAATCCTCCGATATTACGAGATCATAAAAATGTAATTAAAAGGTGTAATCCTCTGATATTACAAGATCATATGTAACTAAAAGGTGTAATCCTCCGATATTACAAGATCATATGTAACTAAAAGGTGCAATCCTCTGATATTACAAGATCACATGTAACTAAAAGGTGCAATCCTCTGATATTACAAGATCATATGTAATTAAAAGGTGTAATCCTCCGATATTACGAGATCATATGTAATTAAAAGGTGTAATCCTCCGATATTACGAGATCATATGTAATTAAAAGGTGTAATCCTCCGATATTACGAGATCACATGTAACTAAAAGGTGCAATCCTCTGATATTACAAGATCATATGTAACTAAAAGGTAAAATCCTCCGATATTACGAGATCATATGTAACTAAAAGGTGTAATCCTCCGATATTACGAGATCATATGTAACTAAAAGGTGTAATCCTCCGATATTACGAGATCATATGTAACTAAAAGGTAAAATCCTCCGATCTTACGAGTTTATATATAACTAAATGGTACAATCTTCCGATATTATAAGTTCATATGTAACTATTGTAAAAGGGGCTATCCTCCGATTTACGAGTTCATATATGACTAAAAGGTGCAATCCTCCGATCTTACGAGTTTATATATAATTAAATGGTACAATCCTCCGATTTTACATGTTCATATGTAACTACTTTAAAAGGGGCCATCCTTCGATTTACGAGTTCCTTTGTAACTAAACTGTGCAATCCTCCGATATCACAAGTTCATATATGACTAAAAGGTGCAATCCTCCGATATTACATGTTCATATATGACTAAAAGGTGCAATCCTCCGATCTTACGAGTTTATATATAATTAAATGGTACAATCCTCCGATTTTACATGTTCATATGTAACTACTTTAAAAGGGGCCATCCTTCGATTTACGAGTTCCTTTGTAACTAAACTGTGCAATCCTCCGATATCACAAGTTCATATATGACTAAAAGGTGCAATCCTCCGATCTTACGAGTTTATATATAATTAAATGGTACAATCATCCGATTTTACATGTTCATATGTAACTACTTTAAAAGGGGCCATCCTTCGATTTACGAGTTCCTTTGTAACTAAACTGTGCAATCCTCCGATATCACAAGTTCATATATGACTAAAAGGTGCAATCCTCTTATCTTACGAGTTCATATGTAACTAAAAGGTGCAATCCTCCGATCTTACGAGTTCATATGTAACTAAAAGGTGTAATCCTCTGATCAGTCGAGCTCCTATGTAACTAAAAGGCGTGACTCTGATACGCCAAGTTCATTTATTATCTGACCTACTGTGTTCTTAAATAACCAAAAAGGTGCAGTTCTCTGATTTGTCTTGTTCCTCTGTTTTAGTTTTTATTTACGATAGGCCAACTGAAAGAAAAAAAATTTAAAGGATGACTGATCAATAAAAATACACAATTGACATTTTATGATCTGCAGTCTCCATGTACATTGCATTTTCATTAACAATAACAAGGCTTACTGTAAAAAAATTAAAGTCACAGTTAAGATTAGGGACCATTTTGTTAACATACTCAAACACAGATTGACTGCGGTAGACCTACTTCAAACAGTACCAGTACAGGCGTAAAATTGATTATAAATATTCTACTTTTTAAACTTAACAAATTAAACAGAATGACCCCAATATTTTATCGAATTTAAAATTGTTATTTGATGTTATTTTCGAAGAAAACAGTATAATATATCGTTATTGACTTAAAAGATTATCGACAATCTACTTAATAAATCGATCTTTTAGTAAATATTGATGTATGATTGCAGAGTTAACTCGTGAAACCTCACCGACTGTTGCTCAGTCGGTCATTACTTGTCAGACAGTTACTAAAGACCGTGTCCAACTGCTCTAGTGACCGTGGACAAGCCGAGCCTGCATTAAAAACACACGAGCCAAGCGGAGCTGAGCAAACGAGCGAAAGCACGAGCCAGTGCGGGCGGCCGTGCGTGGAGCGTGTAGAATGGCCGACTGGAGTGGAAAGGGTGGCTCTACGTAATGGTATAGCCAGCTGGTATTTAACGTCAACAGTTGATTATATTAGTGGCTCTACGTAATGGTCTAGTCAGCTGGTAATTAACGTCAAAAGCTGATTATATTAGTGGCTCTACGTAATGGTCTAACCAGCTGGTAATTAACGCCATCAGCTGATTATATTAGTGGCTCTACGTAATGGTCTAGCCAGCTGATATTAACATCAACTGCTGATCATATTAGTGGCTCTACGTAATGGTCTATCCAGCTGGTAATTAACGTCATCAGCTGATTATATTAGTGGCTCTACGTAATGGTCTAGCCAGCTGATATTAACATCAACAGCTGATCATATTAGTGGCTTTACGTAATGGTCTAACCAGCTGGTAATTAACGTCATCAGCTGATTATATTAGTGGCTCTACGTAATGGTCTAGCCAGCTGATATTAACATCAACAGCTGATCATATTAGTGGCTCTACGTAATGGTCTAACCAGCTGGTAATTAACGTCATCAGCTGATTATATTAGTGGCTCTACGTAATGGTCTAACCAGCTGGTAATTAACATCATCAGCTGATTATATTAGTGGCTCTACGTAATGGTCTAGCCAGCTGGTAATTAACGTCAACAGCTGATTATATTAGTGGCTCTACTTAATGGTATAGCCAGCTGATATTAACATCAACTGCTGATCATATTAGTGGCTCTACGTAATGGTCTAGCCAGCTGGTAATTAACGTCAACAGCTGATCATATTAGTGGCTCTACGTAATGGTCTAGCCAGCTGGTAATTAACGTCAACAGCTGATCATATTAGTGGCTCTACGTAATGGTATAGCCAGCTGGTAATTAACGTCAACAGCTGATTATATTAGTGGCTCTACGTAAAGGTATAGCCAGCTGATATTAACATCAACAGCTGATCATATTAGTGGCTCTACGTAATGGTATAGCCAGCTGATATTAACATCAACTGCTGATCATATTAGTGGCTCTACGTAATGGTATAGCCAGCTGGTAATTAACGTCAACAGCTGATCATATTAGTGGCTCTACGTAATGGTATAGCCAGCTGGTAATTAACGTCAACAGCTGATTATATTAGTGGCTCTACGTAAAGGTATAGCAAGCTGGTAATTAACGTCAACAGCTGATCATATTAGTGGCTCTACGTAATGGTCTAGTCAGCTGGCAATCTACCTGAACATCTGATCTTATTAGTGGACCGATATTAACCTTTTTACTCTTAGAATCAATTAGTTTTTATTTGGTTTATTAAAACTAGAAATTGTGTTATTAAAGAAACGTTTTAAAAGAAAGTTCATGATTCGGCTTACCATCAAGTGTTAATTTATTTATTTATAACTTCGTTTGCACAAATATTAAATAAATAGGATACATTGTTAGATTTACAGATATCAATAACTCGGACAGGGTAGGTAGATAAACTCTCTTTCTACTCTATATAAGTGTGAATTGTGTTCAGTTACGATGCATCGGTATAAACTGTGTTCAGTTACGATGCATTGCTGTATGTCGGTATAAACTGTGTTCAGTTACGATGCAGTACTGTATGTCGGTATAAACTGTGTTCAGTTACGATGCAGTACTGTATGTCGGTATAAACTGTGTTCAGTTACGATGCACTACTGTATGTCGGTATAAACTGTGTTCAGTTACGATGCAGTACTGTATGACGGTATAAACTGTGTTCAGTTACGATGCAGTACTGTATGTCAGTATGAACTGTGTTCAGTTACGATGGTAGTCACAGAGCATAAAAAATTAATTTTCATGAGTATACATTTCAGCTCTGTCTAATTTAAAATTATTGATAGATGCATTTGTCATTTGTTTTCCATGGAGTATAACTGTGTAGTAAGCTGAAAATCTGTAAGCTACAAAAATTGGATTTATTGGCAAATATAAATGTGTGTAAAATAAGTTGTTCACTAAATTACAGACATCAAATGAGGCTATGTAATGTAGAGGAGGGTAAGTTACTCACCAAGGTCAGGCACTGCCTGCTGGCCGGGCTGCAGTCTATGGAGCAATCTCGACCCTCTACTTCCCTCATCTGGAAACAATAATAAATACTAATATTTAAACTCTGAAGGGCGGTTCACCTTTGTCCATATAAAAATACAGCTTCAGAAAAACTTTAAAAATTCTGCAACAGAAGATTTAATTTATGATCTTAATATACATTATCAAAAAACGATATATGTACTCATTCAGATTTTGAGAGAAGTTAGCTTTTGAATAATAGTGACCCGTTAAGAAAGGATTTCCGCTATTTCTATTTTGAAAGATTAGCCACAGCCCCTCAAAATTTAATTTTTCCACAAGAGTAAAATTGGCATTAATTTAATCAGTTATTTTAAACAGCCGATAAAAAAAACAAGACACAAAGCTTGGCAAATTTGGTTTTCATTGTGAAAGGTTACGGCTTTTTTAACCCAAAAATAACAACATATTTCATTAAATATATGAACACGGATATAATGGTATAGTCTAAAATTAAAATAATCTATACCATCACAAACGACAGTTTATGTGGTGGCCTGTATTTTATTTGCATTCGACTTGATTGATGTACAGCCAGAGAAATTTAGGCTTATATAAGTGAAGACAAGCAAAAGTGCTTTAAGCAAGTATTTTAGATCACCTCCGTACGTTAACATATGCAATACTTTATTACATACACATTAAAATATGATAGAGACTAGGGAACAACTATTGTACACAACTCAAACGTGGCCTTAGTGTAACGTCGACTGGGTACGTTGTATTCCTTGAAGTTAAACAAGTTGATCGTTAAGAAACTAAGTATTTGTAGAATATAAAAACAGATAAATAAAGTAACGACCTTTTCATCTGTTAACACTACATTCCTAACTGTGGCTTTCACAGCTAATTGGTGTGTTTACGAGAGTTTATATAATGTCATGTATCCAGGCATTCTTCTACAGTGGCGCTGTCACTACTGGGGACAACAAAGTGTTGTGGAGGCGATAGGTTCTATGCTCAGTATGACGTCAACTCAGTGGACAAGTCTGGGGTGTCCATGTTGGGTGGTAGTCAGGGTCTGGATGATGTGTAGTGAAGAGAACTGAGTATCTGGGTTGTTAATTAGTTGAAAATAAGACCAGTACTACGTAGTTCGGATTCCACGTAAAGTTGTAGGTTCCTTAGTTAGCATGACTGTTGGATATCTATAATTATTTTTTGTCTGTTAACAAATGCCATATCAAATCTGCGAAATATAATCTTTAATACCACATAAAGCCAACTTTACCTGGGGCATAACATTGGTTGGTAGTTCAGTAACAAGAAATGGACGGTTTCATATTCATCTCCAAAATGTGTTGCCTAGATTGTTCTTTAAGCAGTCATCAATTGAAAATGGAGACAGTCTTCAACCAAACAATTAATGAGAAGGTACAGTGTTCCCTGGACTGACCTAGTTGGAGCATCGATCTATATAATACAACGATCTATAAAAGTTGGGTTGGAGTGGCCAGTTCTTATTTCTTGGACGTCACAACTTTTATTTAAAACTTTACCAGCCAGTTCACACACACCTGCAATCGTACGCCTTAACATTATTTAACGAGTGAGTTATTGGCCTTTAGCTCGGTCGCCCATTAACTGAGCGAAGATTACCTTAATTGAGCGAAAGCCCTCGAAGGGCCCCCAAAAACGTGCCTTAACTGAGCGAAGTCCAGTCCAGGTATATGCGAGTTGTCGGGACAAGGAATGTTCTTGTTTATGTAGCATCATATCCCATCCGCATACCAGAGGCGGTCAACCACCTGTCTCCGGCACGCACTACCAATGAATACAAAATAGAGTTTGTATTCATTGGCACTACCCCGTTACCTAACCTAACCTAACCTAACCTAACCTAACTTAACCTAACCTAACCAAAAATTTTTTGGGGAATTTTATTTTGTATATTTGTGTAAGATTCTATTATATTTAAAAATTGAATATGCTATGTGAATGTTCATAGTCAAAACGGGGCCGCCGGTTCGCTCAGTTAAGGCACGTCTCTGGGGGCTCCCTGGAGTGCTTCGCTCAGTTCAGGCACGACCTTTAGCTCAGTTGGGGATTCGAACCTTTGGAATCTGCAATTCGAACCTTTAGCCACTGAGCCACCACTCATTAACTCTAAGCTGTAAACTGATGCAACGTAATTAACAGTTAAAGTAATAATTGTTATGTTTTACAGAATTACAGTTATGGTGGTTGTAGCCGAACACTTACTCTTCTTGTTAAGTTTGTATTTTATGACGTAAGTGAGTTGGTGAGTAAGTAAGTGAGACAGTTTACTCACGCCATCGGTTACTGCGATAGGAAACCTGTCTATTGCACGACAACTGATCAACAGATCGGGAGTTGGAATGAAGTACAACACTGTAATAATGCACACCTGACGGAAAAGTAACACATGGGAATAAAAATAAAGCAATTGATATTAAGAAACAGTTATTTTAATAATTTAATTAAAAAATCTGATAAAAATAACAATAATGAAAATAAAACATGGCACCAATTCTTGGCTAATTTAGTTTTTGTTGTGAAATTTCTAATACGTACTACTTTGTATCACTGTAAAGTAGACTTGTAGGGGTGTTTAAACTATAAAACCTAGTTATCAATCATAACGACTGTAGGTGAATGGATGGGTGGGTGGGTCGATACCACTGTAGGTGCATGGGTGGTTGGGTGGGTCGATACTAATGTAGGTGTATGGATGGGTATTTAAATACCACCACATGATTTTATATGCATATACAGTTAATACATTTTATACTTTTACAGCGATTGCTTTGAGTTTAAAATTTCTTTCTGTATACTATGATAAGACTACTTGGTTTATATTTAATTTATCTTTTGTTGTTACATAAACATATATTTACATTGTTTGATATTTATTACATTTCTAAAAGCAACTATGTGAATAAAGTACTTGTCTATTCATAATCTTCCCAATGAGCTAAAATACATCTATGGTTTTCAAAGGCCAGTTACCAAAAATATTGAAGAATAAATTTATATATTGACGTTTATATATTGACTTTATACCGAGTGTTCAAAAAGTCTGGAACCCCCTTAATATTTTACTATATAGCCTAATATTAATAAACAACATAGAACAATGAAATTCTAGGATTACGTCCTCACTGTGGTTAATGACTTTTTGGCCATCTTAAGTCGGGGTTGCGGCAATGTGTTTCTCTAACAATGCCCTTTAAAATGAGATATAACTTGATCTATGCTTACGTTTAAGATTTTTCAGATGTCCTCGACAGGACGTCCCCCCCAAAGCGAAAAAGGACAGTTAAAGTGACCAAAAAGTCAGTAATTACAGTGGAGACAAGATTCTGGAGTTTCGTTGTTTTGCGTTGATTAATAAAATAAAATTAAGGGGGTTCCAGACTTTTTGAACACCCGGTATGTATTATATACAATTACTTTTATATTATACTTTAGAGAGATCCATGGGGGGAAGGGTAAGCAAGCGTACAGAACCACCATGGAGGGAAGGGCAGCAAGCGTACAGAACCACCATGGAGGGAAGGGCAGCAAGCGTACAGAACTACCACGAAGGGAAGGGCAAGCAAGCGTACAGAACTACCACGGAGGGAAGGGCAAGCAAGCGTACAGAACTACCACGAAGGGAAGGGCAAGCAAGCGTACAGAACCACCACGGAGGGAAGGACAAGCAAGCGTATAGAACTACCACGAAGGGAAGAGCAAGCAAGCGTACAGAACCACCACGGAGGGAAGGGCAAGCAAGCATACAGAACTACCACGAAGGGAAGGGCAAGCAAGCGTACATAACCGCCACGGAGGGAAGCAGAACCGCCACGGAGGGAAGGGCAGCAATCGTACAGATCCACCATGGAGGGAAGGGCAAGCAAGCGTACAGGACCTCCACGGAGGGACGGGCAAGCAAGCGTACAGAACTACCACGGAGGGAAGGGCAAGCAAGCGTACAGAACTACATCGGAGGGAAGGGCAAGCAAGCGTACAGAACCGCCACGGAGGGAAGCAGAACCGCCACGGAGGGAAGGGCAGCAATCGTACAGATCCACCATGGAGGGAAGGGCAAGCAAGCGTACAGGACCTCCACGGAGGGACGGGCAAGCAAGCGTACAGAACTACCACGGAGGGAAGGGCAAGCAAGCGTACAGAACTACATCGGAGGGAAGGGCAAGCAAGCGTACAGAACTACCACAGAGGAAAGGGCAAGCAAGCGTACAGAACCACCACGGAGGGAAGGGCAAGCAAGCGTACAGAACCACCACGGAGGGAAGGGCAAGCAAGCGTATAGAACTACCACGAAGGGAAGGGCAAGCAAGCGTACAGAACCGCCACGGAGGGAAGCAGAACCGCCACGGAGGGAAGGGCAAGCAAGCGTACAGAACTACCACGGAGGGAAGGGCAAGCAAGCGTACAGAACTACCACGGAGGGAAGGGCAAGCAAGCGTACAGAACTACCACGAAGGGAAGGGCAAGCAAGCGTACAGAACTACCACGAAGGGAAGGGCAAGCAAGCGTACAGAACCACCACGGAGGGAAGGGCAAGCAAGCGTATAGAACTACCACGAAGGGAAGGGCAAGCAAGCGTACAGAACCGCCACGGAGGGAAGCAGAAATACCACGGAGGGAAGGGCAAGCAAGCGTACAGAACTACCACGGAGGGAAGGGCAAGCAAGCGTACAGAACCACCACGGAGGGAAGGGCAAGCAAGCGTACAGAACCACCACGGAGGGAAGGGCAAGCAAGCGTATAGAACTACCACGAAGGGAAGGGCAAGCAAGCGTACAGAACCGCCACGGAGGGAAGCAGAACCGCCACGGAGGGAAGGGCAGAAATCGT
The DNA here is from genome assembly GCA_035578905.1 of Stictocephala bisonia. Taxonomy (NCBI): domain Eukaryota; kingdom Metazoa; phylum Arthropoda; class Insecta; order Hemiptera; family Membracidae; genus Stictocephala; species Stictocephala bisonia. The sequence goes on along the minus strand of JAQJVL010001423.1, from coordinate 149,538 downwards.
ACAGATCCACCATGGAGGGAAGGGCAAGCAAGCGTACAGGACCTCCACGGAGGGACGGGCAAGCAACCGTACAGAACCATTATGGAGGTAGCAATGTCGGAATAATCCCAAAAACTATATACTAACTTATCACGAGATCTCCAGAAATACTGAACATATATTGTTGAAAATCGGAGCGAAGTTAGCTTTTGTGTTACAGAGACCCACTACAAAAGGTTACTCGAAATTTAATTCCTAACGGGTAATTACATCATATCAAAGTTTCTTTTTTTCATAAGAGTAACATTGGCATTAATTTATTTCAACAATGAATTTTAAACAGCTGAAGCAAAATATGACACAAAACCTCAGCTACTTTGATTTTCATTCTGAAATATCAAAATAATTTCTACTAACTCTGACTTGACTGCACTACTATTATTTGCGCCCCCTAAAGTAGACTTATGGGGTTTTATATAAAACTTTGTTATCTAGCTAACGGCAGAAGGCTGTGGTGTGATGGTTTAAGGTGGGAAAGGTAAGCAAGCGTTGAGAACCACACTGTAATGGACCATTGGCTGGTTACTTTTATTTTGCAATGGCTTTTTCTTTTAAGTATATTTTCAGATTTACAGTATATGGCCTGTGATATTATGGTCTGATTAAGGAGCCTTTAACTACAGAGCTTCACCAAAAGCATACCATATTACCATAAGCATTAAATAATCCCATAAACTAACATTTAAATGTAGTGGAATTCAAATGTGGTAGACAGCACTTTTTGTATAAGAAAGTGTATGATGTAAGTGTTTGTATGATTGTATACGAATGTGTGTACAATCATACAATCATATGACCTAACCTAACATAAAATAACCCACCTGCCCACCCATACACGTACAGTGGCATTAACCCACCCGCCCACCCATACACGTACAGTGGCATTAACCCACCCGCCCACCCATATACGAACAGTGCATTAACACACCCGCCCACCCATACACATACGGTGGTATTAACTATGGTAGAACTATATTGATATAGTTGAAATAGTATATTATTATTTGTAAGAAAATAACAATAGATTCTACAATTAAGTTAAATAAATGAGCGTGGTTTCACTTCAACTACTTCGCCGGGATGAAAGTGTTTATGAAACTTATAGTTACAGATATTACAATAAAACTGAATTCAATGTGAAAAAACTAAACAATAGTTTGGAACTGTAAATAAAAACTAGGTACTTCTCAATGAAGTAAATAGAAACATAACTACACATTTCGAGGTACAATTCAAAACAAGACCTCATAATTGTTGTTCGAAAGTTATTTATTGGCATTGGATTGTTTATGATTAGTAAAATTGTTGGACATTTCCTCGGCCTTAAGAGAAACACATCGTTGTCTCTACGTGGTAGTTTACAAGAAGACATCCATAATCTTTAAGCGTGCAGTTTTTAAAGGGTTATTTATATGATTGCCTGTTAACTGAAGGAAAAGTATATTTTAAAATGTAAGCTAAGTTATTAAGTAGCACCTATATGAAAGGAATGTTATACCTGTCCGTAGTGTTTGTGTCTTGTGGCACTTGAAGCGTTGGAAATCAACGGTTTTACCAGATATCAAGTTAATATACTTATTATGCACTAGGGGACACCCCGGCATGCTTCGCATGCCAACCCCGATGCTCGCTGCAATTGATACACCTCGGCCTTCGGCCTCGGCATGTAACTATTCAATACAAAAAATAGGAGATTAACTATATAACATAAAATCACAATATTAAATTTAGTTACAGTATCTCACTCACACTAATTGCTTTGCCACCTATTTAGCCTATTTCAAGAGTGTTCATTTCATTTATTTTTGTTTAACAGCTGAAGATTAAACTCATAGTAAAATATTAAATAGTATAATGTCAAACATTCAAAATAGACATGTTTATTTATTTACAAAACAGCTGTTATTAATTTACTCGTACTAAAATCAACCCAATGTTATCCTTATGGACCAATCTTTTAAGGGTGCTTTATACCCCTTAGGAGTACTTTATCAAGATGAAAATACTTTAGTTGTCCTATTTAAGTTCTAAAGAAACAGTGTACAAAATTTCAGCTCTCTACCTACATGGGAAGTTGGAGAATTAGTGATGAGTGAGTCAATCAGTGAGGGCTTTGCCTTTTATATACTCGTATATAGATTATGTTTAGTCTGAGATCGTACTATTTAATTACTAATTTAACAATTTTAGTAATCAAGATATCAAATGTCTCTACAAAGTTCAGAAATAAATTCTCTGATCTTAATTTAATTGAATGGCTAAGTTGTCGTTGATATATTATTTTGAAGCAAATAATTTCTGCCTTCCGTCAACAACTACTGAACGTCTCTTTTACATATTTTCGTGGATTCGTCTAGTAAAATATATATTTTTTTTGAAAACGTAATATAGCGCCAGTGTTTTGTAATACTGAATAAAAAATTATATTATACTAGAGGACACTCCTGCAAAATTCACGTGCCAACCCCGTCACTCCCTGCTCTAGTTCTTCAGCCTCGGCATGTGACAAATATAAGTAATATGTAAATTTATTTATATTAACTCACTCATTGCACTTGACTTCCGACCTATTTATAAACACCCAATGTTATTACTAAGATTAGACAGATTAAAAACCTTTTCAATATTATAAACAATATTAATTACATTCTAACAGCTGTTACTTTTTAACTAATTTAAATCTCTCTCCATGTTACTCTTATGGCCAAAAAACGTACTTTTAAGGCTTCCTGTGCCCCTCAAGGTAAAAATATTGTAGAATTTAAATCTTATTGTACAATCACAAATAGGGGCCAATTTTTGACACCTCAATCTTTAAAATTGATAAATAAATAAGGGAGGGGTTGCGTTGACAAAAAACGTCTTCACGTATTGTACTGTGTGTGTATATATAAAAGGATACATTTTCTTAAATAACTTTGCGTTAATGTTGTTTGTGGTGTGGTGTTTATAGTTATGGTTTATGGTCTACCAACCATTAGTAAGGACATTGAATGAGGTAAATATACACACAGAATAAAACTGATATATACATTCGAATGCTTTATGAAAAATACTACAAATATTTTGAAAATGTTGTATATTTTTTGGTGTTGTTGAATTTGTTGGCACTCATGTCGGGCGACTCTAAACTCTTGATCATATTACAGTTGTACGTTCAGTAATAATTGATTTCAAATTTGTATTTGTAATAAAAAGTCCCACCGACATTGGTTAGTTGGAAATGTAGATTTTTATGGTAGAGAAACTTTACTTGTCAGTTCCCATGGGACCACAGGCCTGAGTGTATTTCTTGATGTTTGTCCGTATGTGTGTTTGTCTGTGTTTATGTGCACTTCGATGGATATCAAACGGATGGATCAATTTTTATGAAATTTTGTATGTAGGTGTGTTTAGCCTATACATCCCAACATATTTTTCACTTTTTTTGAAATTTTATTTTTATAGGCAAACAGCATATAAAAATGGAACTTTCTCTTAAAAACGGCTCTAACGATTTTGATTAAACGTTCATGGAAGATGTGAATTACAGTTTAAAATACTTTATTAAAAACTGCATGCTTCTAACTTGAATAGTTTTTTAGTAATGGCAAAAAACATATTTGGGAATCAAACTGGTAGTTTTCAAAGTTTTGATTTTTTAGTGTTTAATTTGGGGGGAGGGTTCGTGCCAATTCTTCGGAACTATTTGTTTGATTTTATTTAATAGCTTTCCTGCCCTATACACTATTAGTGAACCAACCCACTCTCCCTTCGATATCAAAGAGGCCTTAGTTGGTGTCGGGGCCATTACTAGTTGACTCGATTTAAAGGTCAACTCTTGACTTCCTGTTCATGCTGTACATTGTTACAGTTCCGCTGATGTCTTTACACACGCATGTCTCCTTTCTGGAGTGACTCACGTGGAAGCATGCCTTCTGGGACCTTGAACCATCGACAGTTCCTGATGTCAAGTGTTCGTGTAGGAGTTGTGAAACGATTCAAGGTCGTATAAGGAAACAGTTAAGTTGGCTTGAACTCCTCCTAACAGTTGCTCTGGAGTCATGCTGTGCTTCTGCTGTCGTTAGTGAATTATAGTGACAAAATAAAAGTTTTTAATTTGTGAAGAATATAGGAAATTGACCAAAAATAATTATACCATTGTACTTTATAAGAATTGCCTTTAAATATGTTTACTTTTATACAATTATAAACGATTTTTCTTTTACTGCGTTCCGCGAACATTTGTGAACAAACTTTAGCAACATTTTCAGCAAGTCAATACAAACAATTCAGCTAAATATATAAAATCCAACAACGATGTAGTAACTCATCACGCAATCTTCGAAACCGTTGAACAGCTTTTGATGACATTTGAAGGGAAGTTAGTTTTTCTTTTATGGGAACCCACTAAGAAAGGATTTCTCTAAATTACATTCCTAGGGGCAGAAAAAGCCTCTCAACCTCTTTTTCCATAACAGTAACATTGGCATTAGTTACATCTATATAACATTATATAGGCTACATGTGTGCGTGGGTGTGAGTGTATAATGTGATTGTTAGACAATTTATGGATGTATTATGTCTTTTATACATTATGTAGGATGTACTTAAAATCAATGGAGTTTGCACTATTAATTAATTAAAGGTTTTACTGTATAGTTACTTTTTTATGAATCTGTTGTAAAATATTTATTTTGTTGTAATCATAGTTCACTAGCCAATAGGGCTATTGTGTCTGTTACATTTTATTAATGTAATTTGTATTATACTGTACTGTGCACTTAAATAAAAACTATATAACCTCCAATCAGGTACTTCGCCTTGGAGTTTTTTTTCTTATCAATTTTTTTTTCAGAAATGCAGTGTATAGCAGGTGGCATTAAATTACTTATATTAATATGAATTTGTGTATGTGTGCGAGTGTATATTTAGTATATTATAGATTTCAGTATTTATATCATATATACGCCTGAGTATGTGTACATGAAAAAATGTATGCAGCTGTTTATTTATGTAAATGTACTCTGTTAAGTTTTCGAATAGGATGTCTTTATTTTATAGTACATGTTTATTATTCATCAGCCTGTCATAGGTTAATGTGACATAACGATGTTGTAATTAAGTGTTTTAATATACACGTATCATTGGGCAATTATTTGCATTATCTGTGTTTTTGAAAAAAATTAATTGAATTGAGTTTAATAATTTATGTCAAACAACTGGTAAAGAAAACATGACACAAAAGCTTGGTTAAATTGGTTTTCATTGTGAAATGTTTAAGCTAATTTATACTAATTTTGACATGATTGCACTACTTTACATCACACTAAAGTAGACTTATAGTGGTTTCTAGACTATAAAACTGTGTTATACGGAGAATGGCAGAAGGCTGAGTTTTTATATTGATAACATCGTTTAGAGAGAACCACGGAGGGAAGGGCGATCAAGCGTAGAGAACCACTCCGTAGTGAAGGAAGGGCTGTTGGTTAGTACAATATAACAAGTGTACTAACTCAATTGGTTTTCTGTCTGAATGGGGTTTTAACAAACATTTAAATATCGAAAAATGGTTTAGTATAAAATACTGACTCGGTAAGAAAGTTTATCTGAATTCGAGACATTTTACTGAATAATTTAATCAGTTTTAATTGTTTTAAAACGACATAATATTTAATTGTCATTTAAATATTTTGAAATTAAAGATTTTACTTGCCGCTATTTTAGACATATTGTTGAGGAAAACAAAAATGCATTATGATTGTATATTTAGTACACTTTTTAATTTATTGTGCTTATAAACTACATATGATTTGTATGAAAAATGATTTTGCAACGGATTTCACGAAATTCCATTCCTAGGGGGTAAAAACAGCCTCTCATACTTATAATTAACCTGGCTTATGCGTCGTAAATATTTAACATTGTGAAGTCCAACAAATGAATTTGAAAAATTAACGTGTTTCATAAACTGTAAAAGTCACACACAGACAGAAAACCAACTCAGATAGAACATTTTTGTTTTCCTACTGAATTATGTGGTAGGTCAGGTTTGTCCAAATCGCTCAACCGAAGGCTTAACTATGTAGCACGAACGCACAAGACATGAAGTTGGTTCGGTAAGATGGTAGAGCCTTAATGTAAACGAGAAAAACGTTTCGTTCAGTAAATTTTTGCGGTTGTGAAGGTTGGGCCTGTACATTTATTGATTTGTGGAGTTTTTATGAACAAAAGCTCAGATTACGTTAAACTTTACTATTTTAACTGGATATCATGCCAAACCAAAACAGTTGACTGTTGTCTAGAGGGAAGAGCATTTACAATACCGAAACAAAACTTATAATTAAATACACTTTCTCTTAAACAATTTCTCAATTAGAAAATCTCATTCTTGAAATCAGTTGCCTCTAACCCCGTGTCAAGGCGTCAGTTTAATTACGTATCTAACGTGTCAAGGATTACGCAACGCGGTTCGCGAGTGCGTGGTGCCCGATCGGATCTGAGCACTTGGTATGTCAGGGCACGCCAGTGTTTTCACCGTTATTTCGATTGCGCAATAATTTGGTCAAAAGACGTAGAGAAAGTGGCTCTGGAATCAGCAGTCCTAGACTTTGAGTGTGCGAGACCGTCTCGGTCAGACGCATCCCTGCGGCGATAGGTGGATGGACACCGGAAACAGTGACGGAGGAAGAACTGAGCTGCACTGACGAAAGGTGGCATTGTTGAGATCATAAATCTTCATTGATTGACAGTAAACATACTGCAAAATAACGTCAAAATTAGGAACTAACATTTTTTTATAAAAATCAGAAAATCGACAATGTGAACTATGATAATTCCTCTTAAGCTAAAATGGGCAAATATAAAAAAAATGACTCGCAAGAAAAAAAATCAATCTGCTGAGCATGACATAAACTCCCTTACGCTACAATGGTTCTGTATAAAAAGGAGGTTTATTTAATCTTTTACCAAAGGAAACTATGTTATCATCACACTTGATCTCCTCCGATAGTTTACACCATTAAAAAGTAAACAATTCCTAAAAAAAACCATTTCTATGCCTGGCAATAGGGATGTTATTTCTTCGGCGGAGTTTGTGGTGATCTAAATTTATATGAATTTTTATGAATTATTTGACTGAGTGAAGGATGTATACAGAAAAGTTACTGGATATATACTCTATAGGTTAGGTTAGGTTAGATGTATACTGGAAAAGTTAGAATATTATGCTCCTGAAAGAGGAATTTGCAGGATAAATGGCGGAATTTTCTAAAAACAGACCGAATCGCCCGTTTTTGAAGCCTAAATATGAACTTGGTTCTAACACATTCACGGCACCATGTCTCTACTGCATTGGTTAAAAACGGATATGTTTAGTCGTAATACGATGTCACTTTGGTAAATGAGGATGTTTCTGGTCAAAAAACCAAGTTTTTTAAAAACTCCATCAACAGGATTATTGAAGTTCAAATTGAATAATTCAGTAGTTTTGGATTTTGTACATGATAACTACACCATAACAAATCAATGAAAATACACTAAAACTTTTTAAAAAATTGTAGACATTATCATTTATATGATTGAAACCAAGAAGTTGGTGAATTCCAAATAGGATTTTATCAGTAAAACATATCTGCTTACAGTTATTCATGTCCACACAATGGCTTAATACCGTTGAAATTAGTGAATCTGAATACAGTATTGACTTTTCAGCTCCTCCACTATAAAATAAAATTGTATTTAGTATAAGAAAAAATGTACAAATTTATAAAACTAATTTTAATACGATATTAGTAAAAGAATAAAAAAAAAAAAGAAATAGGCTTGCATAATTGAACGAAAATTACAAAATAATAAATAAAGACAAAGGGAAACTATTCGTTAGTGTAGAGACTAGATACATTTTAGGAAAAAAAAAACAAATAAAACAACATTTTGTAATGATAACAAAACATGTTTAATAAATAATAGTTCCAAATAATTGACACAAACGTTCCCCCATATTAAATGCTAAACAATAAACATTTTGAAAATTACCAGTTTGATTCCCAAATATGTTTTTTTGCCATAACTAAAAAACTAGTCAAATTAGAGACATGCGACTTTTACTAAAATAGTTTAAACTGTAACTCACATCTTCCTTGAAAATTTAAATCAAAATCATTCCAGCAGTTTTTGAGAACATTCCATTTTTGTATGTTTTTTGCCTATAAAAATAAATTTTCAAAAAGTGAAACAACGGTCTGAAGATATTGGCTAAATACACCTACATACAAAATTTCATAAAAATTGATCCATCCGTTTGGTCTGCAGTGAACTGTACATACACACAGACAGACACACATACCGACAGACACCAAAAATGTTTTTCGAAACACCACTTTTTTGGGTTCAGGGGACCCTAAAATGGATATTTAGACCAACTTGTAAAACACTTTTTTTACGATACTAACGCAAATGGGAGAAGGTAAAAAATTACTTCTTTAATTTTATTTGAATATCCATCATAAGAGCAATGAGTTTGAGGAAGGCCAATGACCTGTAGAAGGTAGCAATAACTAAATCGAAAGCCTTTCATTCAACAGGAGGTCGAACACAAATAGTAATAATTAGAGAAAGGGACAAGTTGGGTAATCGTGCATAAGTAACAATAAGCGTGCAGAATCCGTTGATTGGCTACTTGTGTATCACAACAAGAATGTGAAACAGCTGATTGAGTTATTGTTGCCTGTGGGTCAATGAATGATAGATGGTATTAATGTTTCTTTAGAAGTCAAACCGGGTAATAATCGACTCACTAAATCCTTACATATTATACTTGAAGCCGATTTTTAACGCTATTCCTCCCTTGTTTCTTTATCAATTTTAACGATTGAGCTATCAAAACATACTCCTATTCGTATTATTTATGCAATAAGGTATTCATCGTTCAATATTTTCATCCTGTAGGACACGAGAAGCCCTCAAAGTACGTTTTCGGCCATAAAAGTAACATTGAGAGCCATGCACTCAAAAAGTAACATTGAGAGCCATGCACCCAAAAAGTAACAACTGGTGCAATGTAAATAATGTCTTACTCACTTAATATTAGAGAGAGTAAAAATAAAATTAGATTAGAAAACTTAGAGAGAGTTAAAAAATACTATTACAAAGTCTATTTATATATCATTATTATTAGTAATTAAGACGCCGATCGTTGAGATAAGGGCGAATAAATATGATGAGTGTTGATGAGCGAGTATTGTCATTGTTACCAAACAAGGTAAACTGTTCGTTAAAAAGAGCCATTTAAAAAGAGCCCAATAGTCAGGACAGCTATGGGACCCACAGCCTTATGTGGAATCCGAACCACGTAGTATTGATCTGACTATCAGCTTATTGACAATCCTCTTACTCAGTTCTCATCTCTGCATAACATCTGGATCTTGACTACCAACCAACTCGGACACCCAAGAATTCCTAGTGTCTATACCGATGGCAACCATTGAGCGGACGCCATGACGGTATTAAGAGTACCGAGTATAGAACATATCGCCTATAATCTAGACTTAACACTTTGTTCCCAAGTAGTTAGGTTGCAACCAGTGTTTACAGTAAACGTGTGTTTTCTACAGCAAGTAAGTAGGCCTAGCTCATAATCTCATCAGAGTTAAGGTGGCAAATAAAATTTCTCTCCGATCATAAAACGATATTAGCAGTTTATAGTGTCACATTCTCTGAAGAAAGGAGGACCGGAAGTGGTATCAGGAGTTAGAGTATCCGCTCTCGACTAACGCATCTGGAGAAACTCTATGCAAATCCCGGTACTTTCTCTGTCGCGTGGGTGCACAGACCCCCGCCTACATAGCCGACTGTCTCCGCAACAATGCAGTGGTCAGACTCGGATGAGGACGGGTCCAAGTCACGTGAACACTGATTTCATAAGTGATTTAAGTCAATGCTAAGTGAAAAGCTTTGTCAGACTTATCACACAATCGGTAATTTATCGTTGTTACTTCAGAAAACAACAGCAGTTTGGGAGTGAGAATTTTATTTAAAACGAAAGTGAACAGTAAGTAACGTTCCAGCAGATTTAGGTAAGACGCCTGGGTTGGTGGGTAGACTAGGGTTGGTGGGTAGACTAGGGTTGGTGGGTAGACTAGGGTGGGTGGGTAGACTAGGGTTGGTGGGTAGACTAGGGTTGGTGGGTAGACTAGGGTGGGTGGGTAGACTAGGGTGGGTGGGTAGACTAGGGTTGGTGGGTAGACTAGGGTTGGTGGGTAGACTAGGGTTGGTGGGTAGACTAGGGTTGGTGGGTAGACTAGGGTTGGTGGGTAGACTAGGGTTGGTAGGTAGACTTAGGGTTGGTTGTTTCATTTATCGGTATAGTAAAAGAAAATTAACTGATTTTGTGTAGGCCTACATTGTAAGTCAGTTTGATAAAGCATATTAAAAGTAAATAAAATGGGATATTAATGAACTTATTAGTATTTTTCTTTTAATAGAAATGACTGATGAGGTAATACTTACTTTCTTAACATTGACGGCCCTTTAAAAAATAGTTTTTTAATTAGCATAATACGTGTTGGTACATATACAGTACAAGTAAACGTCACACAACACAAATTTATTAAATATAAGCACAAAATGCACAAATATATTACAATACAAGTACAAAATGCACAAATATTATGGTGATCGATTTCGGTGAACCACCCTCACCTTCCTCAGACCAGAGGGATTCACAAAAGAATCCGAGGATTCTTTTGTGCAGATTCTTTTGTGAATCCCTCTGGTCTGAGGAAGGTGAGCGTGGTTCACCGAAATCGATCACCATAATATTTGTGCATTTTGTACTTGTATTGTAATATATTTGTGCATTTTGTGCTTATATTTAATAAATTTGTGTTGTGTGACGTTTACTTGTACTGTAAAAAATGTTTAAGCTGTTCTTCTTTCCCGTCCAAATAATAGAAAATTAGCATTAGCGAACCAAAATGAACCAATACAAGCAGTCAATAAACGCACGCAATATTGACTTTACTCACCAAACCTGTACATAAGACCAATATATACACGCACGACAAAGACGGGTCCTCTACCCACTCTACACACACAATTACATGTCCTTCATTTATCCCGCACATCTCTCATGTAGTTAATTTTTAACTTTTTCAAAATATGTATCAAACATATAGGCCTAATGTCATAATATTTTACGATAAACATTTAAATTATAATATTATATTTCTGAACATTCACCTTTTGAAGTTCTCCAATTGTAACGTGAAGTGATGTTAAAAACATCGGGGTTTCGTTTATTCATTGAACTAACTCCCCTACCTACAAATATATGAGTTGCTGTATAACTACTTTCTTCGTACTCAAGTGGTTGCCATTGACGAGCCAAACTGAGATAGAATTCATTGAATATTACATAGACCTATTTGTATAATTTAATTCAAGTACAACGCAACCTGTATAACTTTATGTTGTACAAGGAGATTTACAAAACACTGGTTCACGGTCGCCCTCAGGGAACCCCCTCCCCCGCCTCTCACTTCCATGTTGAGGCGACTGTTGAGGTAGTTGGTCTACAACCCCTCACATGAGAGACCCATTTATTACCTAAAGGAACTCACTCGGCGACAACTGGACCACTTTGCCGAACAGCTGATGCAGGAAGTGACGCTCTTATCTTTTGTGAGAAAGTCTTTCTTTCAGTTGATGTGATGGATCTGTTGTCCGGCTTCATTATCAATTCAAATTAGTAAAAATCATGATTCAGGACAGTCAAATGTGGAGTTGTTTATAACTATTTAGAGATTTGCATATTTTAACTATCCGCATACTATCATGGCTAAAAAATAATTCTCACTGCCCTTACTTCTCCAAGGCCTTTTACTTCTCCAAGGCTCTTAAAAAATAAGTATATTTAAAGATAGTTTGACAATAGTTTAAGAATAGTTAAAAAATAACTGTTATTTATTAAATCTATCAGTTATAATGTAACGTATAACACTAGCCTACAGCCCTTGCTTCGCTACCGGGTGGTTCTCTACACTTGCTTCTCCTCCCTCCGTGGTCTCCCTATACCATCACATCAATATAAAAGCTCAGCCTATTGCTATTCTCCTAGATAACAATGTTTTATCTATGGTCTGTCTAGAGTCTATATTATGTTCTATAAGTCTACTTTAGGGGAAGGCAATGCAGTGAAATCATGTCACTGTTAGTAGAAGTGAACATTTCACTATGAAAACTAAATTAGCCAAGATTTTGTGTTCTGTTTATGTTTTTTGTATCCGCTGTTCGAAATAAATTATACATTAACTTAATGCCAATTTTATTTATGAAGAAAAAGGTAAATACCGAGATGCTGTTTATATCCCTTAGGAATGGAATGTTAGGAAATCCTTCCTTAGTGGGTTTCTATAATACAATGAAGCGGCTGTAGTGAAGGTGGTAAGGCGGTAGCTTGCCACGCTGTGGTCCGGGTTCAAGTCCCGATTTGACCACGTCGGTTTTGGGTTATATACAGTATATCAAGATGAGCCATTCAAACCAAATCAGTTATCGTTTTATTGCAACAGTACCCTTCATTATTTTGTTACAATATTATTTTTAAATTAATACATCATGCTCCCTTTAGGCGTTGTAAGAAGTGATGGTTCAGAGTACAGATGACATAATTAAAATTTGGAGTGCCTCTTTGTAAAATGAGGTGTACTCATTTGCAAATTGAAATTCAATAAAAAAATACTAAGTATTATTATTCATTACTAAGACGCCGATCGTAGATATATGAGTAAATATGAGGGACGAATGAATGTAGATGAACGAGTGTAGTCATTGTTAATAACTAAGGTCAACTGTTCCTCAGAAAGATACATTTCTTAATAGCGCAATAACTAGTGTAACTAAGAGACATACAGTTTTATGTGGAATCTGAACCACGTAGGATTGGTATGATTTTCAGCTAACTGACAAGCCTGATACTCAGTTCTCTTCTCTACACAACATATGTGCCATGATTACCCTGTTTAGTAGTGTCCACGTAGATGGCAACCATTGAACGAGCGCCATGTTAATGACAATGTATCAAAAGGAAAAGCGTAGAACCTATCACCTACAATCTCCACAACACTTTGTCTCCAATTAATTGGTTTAAAGCACTGCGCCACTAGTGCTGACCTAGGCAAGAGTGTGGATATATACATCAGCGTTATTACACTAAAAACAATAGTGTAGATGGATTTTAAAATGCAAATGCCACTCCTCATTACTTGTTGGCCGGCGACAGACAACGGAAGGATTATGTAGTATGAAGTAATATGAAGAGTTAGATTTCCGCGTAGCTAAACCCGTCTTAGCCAGTAATCACGACTTTCACATAGGTGTAGGTAATAGTTGCGAACATAATGCACAGTCCGGCTACCGGAAGTTCGTCCGTACGTCTGTCTGTTGGGTTGAGGGGTTACATGGGAGCACACACACAGTGGTAATGTTAAGGATGCAGGCAGAACAGTGCATAATGCATTGCAACGGCTTTTTCGTTTTGAAGCAAATCATTTCTTGGTTATATAATTTTAATTTCTGTACAACTACATAATGGCGCCGTTTATGGTTGCAACATTCTGCCGCAACGTGATATAATATGACTCTGTAAGAAATCCAAAACAGAGAGTGCAACTTAAAAATTAATCTGGAAATGAGGTTGACACGCGAAGCGTGCAGGGGTGTCCCCTAGTCTCAATATAAATATATATATATATATATATATATATATATATATATATATATATATATATACGACCCAAAAACGTTGCACTCACTCATCACGAACTATCCGGATCCACTAAACAGATGTTGACAAAATTCGGAGGGAAGTTGGCTTTTGTATCATATATATACTAAGGAAGGAGTAATCGTAATTCCGTTTCTGAGGAGTAGAAATACTTCATCAGCGTTCTCTCCGAACCCAACGAACACTCCAGAGACAGTTTTTGAAGTAATTCATAGGCTTAAACGGCCGGTGGTATTACTACATACTAAAGCTCACGGCAAAGCTCACGTTAATGTTGAAACGTACGTATATTAAAATGTTATGATCACCCATTGAAGTTCTTACGCTCGTAAAATAAAAAAAATCAATCTAAAAAAATAGTTTATCTAGTGAAGTGGTAATCGTGCTATTCGCTATTGTTATCTCATATCCCAAGACGAAAACAATTAAGAGAGTAAATAAGATTGGTCGGCAGGCGTCAAGTCATGTGTCAAGTCATCGACGGGTCAAGTATTGTGAAGGACGGTTATTTTCAAATATCAGTTTTTTTTTAGCATTTACCTACTAGAAGAAGTTTTGTTTGTTTCGACTACTAAAGTGGAGATATATAAACAATACATTGACATCATTCAGACTACTCTATATATAACACCTTAACGCACGAGTATATGATCAAAAACAATGTACACACTCATCTCGAAATACCCAGAACAGATGTTGATGTCATTTGGAGGGAAAATCCAAATGAGTATGACTTTAGTGTAATAGAGACCCACTAAGAAAAGATCTCTCGAAATTCCATTCCTCAAGCGTAGAAACAGCCCCTCATTGTTGATGTTGCATTATCTCTAAGAGTAACATTGGCATCAATTTAATAATTTGTTTCAAACAGCTGAAAGCTTGGCTTAGTTATGTTTTCCTTGTGAAACGTTTAAGGTAATTTCTACTAAGTCTAACATGATTGCACTATTTTGCACCCCCTAAAGTAGACTTATATGGCTTTCGAGACTGTAAAAACTTGTTATCTATGAAAACGGCAGGAGACTGAGCTTTTATATTGATGTGACGGTGTAGAGAGAACCATAGAGGGATGGGTAAGTAAGCGTAGAGAACCTCTCCGTAGGGAAGAGAGGGCTTTCTGTTTGTTATCTCGATATAGATAAATGTAATTTGAAGCCGATCAAGCGTAACAATTGCCAGCTGTTCATTAACGTCAACTGCTGTTACCAACCTAACAGCTGGAGTACTGAGGTGTGGAGAATTACAGTGTAACAGTCTGTTACAAGACTACGTGATTTAACAGATCAATTACAAGGCACTTAATTATTATTTCCGACTATTTCTCTTACAACGTTTCTTTGCAAAAAAAATATTAATGATTACACCACGCGTTTGTAATATTGAAAATGTATAAAATACTGTTCTGTAACGACAGCTATCGTTGTCAAAGGTTTTTAATCGAAAGTAATAAATTCAAAACCACATTAACAATAGGCAGATGACAACTATTTAGGCTAAGTTGCAAAGTGAAAGAAAAATGTCACGAAATTACGTAAAATATATTTGTTTACTTGCAGATATGAAGTGTTCAATAAAGGATATGTACAGGATGCCCTGGCTATTAATTTTTTTATTTTACACCTAATTTAGAGAAAAAAGAAGCTTGAATTTCTTTCTGATTCCACTCCGTTTAATGTCTATCAGAACAGTGTTTTGTGTGTGTGTGTGTGTGTGTTTTTTTTTTTTTTTTTTTTTTTTTTTTTTTTTTTTTTTTTTTTTTTTTTACAAATGTTGAATAACTCGAGAACAGTTTTTAACTGACCTGATATTTATGTATAATAATAATTATTTTATTGCAAAAATAAACATATAACATCAATGTAGCACAATCGTCAGGTGGTAAATAATATATATATATATAGACAAATAAAACATTCATTCACATCAAGGTCGCAATCAAACATAGAAAGATATTTCATACATTCTTACTCTAATGGTGAATAGTCACTCAGATACAGTTCACAATCTCAATTTTGAACTTGATTACAATTAATTTTTAATTTACCCAGCAGCCAGTCATAAACTCATCAACTGAATAAAATGATTTTGACAACAAAAATCTTTTCAAACGAGTTTCAAATATATTTGGAGAGTTAATATTTTTAATGCTTTCGGGAAGCTTGTTAACTAGCCCAACGCCAAACACCTGGGGTAGATGATCGGTTGCTGTTAGTCTGTGATGTTGGATTCTAAAGTTGTACCTGCCTCTCGTCTCATAATGGTGAACGCCTCTACCCTGAGTCAGATCTATACCCTATCTACAGTGCAGAACCACATCAAGTACATAGAGGCTGGGCAGGGTCAACAAAACAAGCTCCTTGAAAGTTGCTCTACACAACTCTCTGTAACCTAGTTTGCCAATAATGCGGACTGCTTTTTTTGGAATTTAAATACTCTCTCAAATCTTTGTTTAGAGCAGCCTCTCCAAAGTCGTATACCATACGCAAGATGTGGATATACTAATCCAAAATAGGCCATTTTCATAACCTCTTTATTGCAAAATTGTCCTAATTTCCGCAAAGCAAAGATACCTGAGGTGACTATTGCACAAATACTGTCTATGTGGTTATTCCAAGTCAGACCACGATCAAGGTACATTCCAAGGAATTTTGTGGACTCAGTTTCTTCAAGGAAAACACCATCCATTGAAACTGCTGGTAGTACAGCAGTATCTTGATGTCTCAAATTTAAATTAATTATATTTGTTTTTGATTGGTTTGTTGCCAAATTTAATTCTTCAAAATACTGAAAACAAGAATTTAGTTCAATGGAAGATAAGACTTCCAGTTCATTTATGGTACTTCTTTTAAAACAGAGAATCGTGTCATCAGCGAATTGAATAAGGTGGCCGTTCTGAACTGCTGAGTTGAGTCCATTTACATAGATTAAGAAAAGTAATGGCCCAAGAATGAATCCCTGGGGGACACCTTGAATAACGGCTACTTTCGTTAAAAGAGCATTCGCTACCTCTACAAGTTGTTCCCTATCCTTAAGATATGAAGTAAGCCATTTGTGTGGAAGACCACGAACGCCTCTAGCCTCTAACCGGTGCAAAAGGGTTCCATGATGCACACAGTCAAAGGCTTTCGAGAGATCAAGAAATATGCTTAGCACATGTTCCCTCCTCTCTAATCCATCGACAATGCCCTCGATAAGATTCTGCACAGCATTATGTCATATAACTTTAAATTTACATTAGTAAACTGAATAAAGACCATTGAATTATCTTTAGCAATTTTAAAATGGTGGTTCAAACGATGTTTTTTACAGGATATTTGGAGTAAAACATTTTAAATAACCACCATATTGAAATGGCTGAAGATGACTCAGTTTTTATTTGTCTGTTGTTAATTTATAGTAGTGTGCAACATTTTACGTCAGTCGGCGAAACAGTTCTTGAGCAACTAATGTTTTTGTAATGTGTTCCTTCACTTTTTGCTCTTAATTAAGCGTGGCATCCGAAAATTAACAGCCATGACACCTGTTTTGTGACACCCTTTACGTAATAAGGATAAATCATAGTCCAGAAGAGTGGCATCAATAAATAAAACGTGTTATTTACCTAGTTCTCATACTCTGCTCATCTATGTATTTATATTAGTTCATTATTGTGTAGATGTGCATTCAGGTACAGTCGTGAACAGATGGTAAAAAAAAGCATGTTTCATGAATTTAAATTAGCCCGTTTCGATTAGTTTAAGTAGGGTCTTACACGTTATATGATGGTAAATTAGTGTATAACATGCTTACAAAATTATTACAACACAAAATGAAATTCACTTGAATTGTTGGAACACGAAATATACACCAAACAGGTGAAATTTGTCAATTACCAAATGAATAATATCAAAACTGTCGATCATTACAAAAACCTACTTATGCTCCGCTAGAACAGCTGACACTCGCCCATCTTAAAGAGGTACGATACGATTATTTCTACGAACTGAATCGTTGAAAATAGAAATCCATGTTTTTGGTGCTTGGTACTAATGTTGGCGCAGAAATGATATGTACCACCCGAGCTTGAAGGTTGTTTAATAAAAAACTAAGATCCTTCTGAAAAATCCAACCACTCTAGTGTTTTTCTCGTTTAAAAGTACGTTGTAAAATGTGAATTTTAAGATTTTATAATAATTTTTATCCTAGTTGGAACAAAAAAGTAAAGGATTGTTAACTAGTTTTCACTGTTCAATTTACGCTCTTATTACTAAAAAAACATGGTAATTTATTGCATTTATATTTTAATACGTGGTTGACATGAATGTTTTCTTTAAGTGTTTTATGTATATATATATATATATATATATATATATATATATATATATATATTATTATTTGTGTTATGCCCTTGAAGAGCGCATTTAGACTAAACTTCATGTCCCTTTTCTTGCTGTCTCTTCTTTCCGTGCTGCCCAAACGTCCCTCATTCGTGCACTGTGTTTTTGTTTTCTTTCTTCGGTCCACTTTACACACTCTCTCTCCTTCCTTTTCTCTGTCTTCTTGTTCGCCCAGTGTTCCTTCATCCTCTGGCTATGTTCTTGTCGTCTCTGTTCAGTCCATTGTGTTTTTTTGCTGTGCGGTGCCTCTTGTAGTATGTTTTTCTTGATCAGATTCCTCAGAAGTGTTCTATTTTGTGTTGTTTCCTGTGTGATGTTAAGTTGTCCCATATCGCTTTTTACCTCGTTCATCCATTTGTTGTCTTTCCTTGTGCTAACCCAGTCGAAAATCTGTCTTGTTAACCTATGTGGTTCCATTCTGCTAAGGTGTCCGTAGAACTGTAGTCTTCGTTTCCTGATTTTGTCTGTTATTTTCTCTGTGTGTTCGTATAATTCTTTAGCTGGTCTTTTTATCCATACTCCGTCTTTTTGTGTGGCCCCAAATATTTTCCTAAGTATCTTCCGTTCAGTCTTCTCTATTTGTTTGATTCCTGTCTGGCCTTGTATTATTGTGGTTTCTGCTGCGTACAGTGCTT
This sequence comes from Stictocephala bisonia, assembly GCA_035578905.1. Lineage (NCBI taxonomy): Eukaryota > Metazoa > Arthropoda > Insecta > Hemiptera > Membracidae > Stictocephala > Stictocephala bisonia. Next base: position 130,723 of record JAQJVL010001423.1, on the reverse strand, counting down.
CCGGGAGTACCACTGTGTCGTAGTGTCGAAGTTTGGCTTTTTGTGAAATAGCTTTTTTATTGTAGTGGCTCCATGTTAATTTGTAGGCCCTCTCCAGTTTCATTCTTCTCTCTTCATTCGAGACCTTATTCCTTCCTTTTATCTGTAGTGTTTCTCCTAGGTATTTAAAGTTGTTTGTTCTGTGTATTGTTCCGTATTTTGTGTGTAATGTTGGGATCTTAAGGTTGCTCATGAACTGGGTTTTCTCGTAAGAGATCTGTAGTCCAGTCTTGGCTGCAATTTTGTGTAGCTCCTCTATAGCTCTTATTGTGTCACTTTCTTGCACTGTTACGATAGCTAGGTCGTCTGCGAACGCTAAGCACTTTACTCTTACTTTTCCCAACAATACTCCTTTCTGTGTTTTCTCCCATTCCTTCACTATCTTGTCCAATACTATGTTAAACAGCATTGGTGAGATGCCGTCACCCTGTCTGACTCCTGTTCTTATTTCAAAGTGTTCTGAGAGCTCTCCACAAAACTTCACTTTCGATGTCGTGTTTGTTAGTGTCTGTTGAATTAAGGTTAGTGTCTTTCTGTCTACTCTGTATTCTTTTAGGATTTTAAAGAGGGTTTCTCTGTCAATTGAGTCATATGCCTTCTTGAAGTCGACGAAGGTTATGGTTATGTTCTGTTTGTGTTGCAGTATCATCTTAAGGTTCCATATCTGTTCAGCGCATGACCTGTGTTTGCGGAACCCTGCCTGGTATTCACCAATTAGGTGGTCTGTTTGGTTCTCTAATCTGTTTAGTAGTGCTTTGGAGAGTATCTTGTACGTGACTGGTAACAGTGAGATGCCTCTATAGTTGTTTGGGTCTGACTTGTCTCCTTTCTTGTGTAGGGGGTGTATCAGTGCTGTGCACCATTCCCTCGGTATCTCTTCTGTTTCCCATATCTGCTTCATGATGTTGTGAATGCTTTTTGAAAGATTTTGATCTTTTAGCTTCCAGAATTCCGCAATGACGCCGTCTTCTCCTGGTGCTCTGTTGTTTTTAAGATTCTTGATGATTTCCCTTACTTCTTCTATCGATGGTGGTTCACTGTCCGGATTCGATTCTGGTTCTTCTATGTCCAATTTTTCTGATGGTGATTCAGTATTTAAAAGTTTCTCAAAGTACTTCGCCAAGATGTTACAGTTGTTCTTGGTGTTGGTCTCCAGTGTCCCGTCTGTCCTCCTAAAGCAGAGGTTAGGTGCCTGGTATTTCATCATGTTTTCCCTGAACGTCCTATAGAAGTTCCTTGTGTTGTTCTTTGTGAAGTCCGCTTCTATCTCGTCTAGTTTCTGTTTGTCGTGATTTCTTTTCTCTTTACGGATAATTTTGCTCGTCTGTTTCTGTGTTTTGAGGAATTCCTGCCAATTTTCTGATGTCCTGTTACTATTGAACTTCTTCCATGAGTTGATCCGTACTTCAATTGCTTCGTCACAAGTATGGTTCCACCAGCGGTGTTTTCTGGTTCTCGGTGCAACTGCTAGTTTCATGGCCTCTTTGACTTTTCCTGATAACTGTTCCCAGTTCTGGAGGTTTCCTGCCTTAATCTTCTCTAATATTTGATTTTGGTTGCGGATTAGGTACTCCGGGTCTGGTCTGATGATCTTGGTTTTCCGTTGTTTTCTCTTTGGGATTAGGCATATCTTTATCTGTAACAGGTGGTGGTCTGAATCGAAGAAGCCCTTTCGTGTGATTATGTTCTGAACCTCTCTCTGTACCTCTCTTTGTATTATAACGTGGTCAATCTGTATCTCTCTCTTCCCACTTGGGAATTTCCATGTGGTTAATTTACGTGGGGGCTTTTTGAAGTTCGTTGACATGATTTTGAGGTTATGGTTCCTACAGAACTCTATCAGGTGTCTTCCGTTTACATTTGTGTGACGATGTGGTGTGTATTTTCCCGTGATAGGTCTATACTCCTGTTCTTTTCCCAGTTTTGCGTTGAAGTCACCTAGTATAATTTTCGTTCGGTGTGTCGGTATTCTCCTGATTGTCTCCTCCATTACCGTCCAGAAGTCCTCGATGGTTTCTGGGTCCTTCCTGTTGTGGTCATTTGTTGGTGCATGTGCGTTTATAATCGTGTATGCCCTGTTTGTTGACTTAATTGTCAGTGTACTAATTCTTTCGTTGGGTGATGTGAAGTCTATTACTGCATCTGTGACTGTCCTGTGAACTGCAAATCCTGTACCGAAGAGCCTGAGATTCTTCCTCTGTATCGATGGTTTTCCCTTGTATATCCTGTAGTTTTCCGTGTTGAAATGGTCTTCGTCTGTGAATCTTGTCTCTTGTAATGCACAAATCTTAATCTTGAACCTGTCTAGAGTGTCAGTGAGTTGTTTCATCTTGCCTGCCTTGAGTAGTGTATTCACATTGAGAGTCCCAATGTAGTGTTTCTGTTTTGTCTTGAGGGAGTTTGAGAAGCTCCGATTCTTCTCATGATGTCTGCGAGCCTCCGGAATCCGATGCTCACAGTTATCCCTGTCTATTGACTGGGGTCCGGGGTAGTGAGGCTTTTCTCGCTGTACCATCATGATGTTTAGTAGTTGGGTTTTTGGCGTTGCCGCCGAATACAACCTGATTGTCCAGATCAGGAGGTTGACCAGATGTTTCAGTCCAACTGCCGAAAAGCTGTGGCAGTGTCGTTCGCTTTAGTTTCCTCAGTATTCCCTGAGTACTTATCCCTCAAACCACGTAAAGGTCCGTATACTATTCAAATATATTGATTTAATTTTATCAGCTGTTAAATTATATGAGTTTCTATTTATGATCGAATATTTGATATTATTCCTAACCTATTTAACTCTACTTCAATATTATGTACACGTTTTACAAATTTTAAAATTATTATAGTTTATAATAACTTGTTTTACAGTTAAAGTTCGAGTTCAAAATGTTCTTTTCCAATCTTTAAATATACATGTTTTCAAATTTACCACTGAAATCACAAAAAAAAACTCAGATTAAAATTTCACTGTTTGTTTATGAAAAGTCACAGCTGATATTATATATATATATATATATATATATATATATATATATATATATATATATATATATATATATATCAGAATTTTAACTTTTCAAGAAGAAGTTCTTATAGATTTCCTGGAACAAGGTTTTCCTAGCTTCTATAGGTCATACAATTAATTACTTGGTAACCTTGTAATTCTTCAGAAATGTGTAGTTACGATATATTATTTTTAAATGTGTAAGTAAATACAGTGAGTTTCAATTAATTTAAATCAACTTAAAATCAATACATTTACTTGTGCGTATAAATATAATGTACCGTAACCATACATTTCATAACGATAAGAAAACATTGTTTCAGGAACCTGGTAAAAATTTTGTTCTTGAAAAGTTAAATTTCTGAAATTTATAAAACTTACAAAACATTTCTCTGAACCAAATTCAAATATATTAAAATTTATATAAGATACACTTACGGAAATTTTAGTAATCTAAGTGTAAACTAATTAAAATTCCGCTAATTGTGTTTTTCCTAGTAGGACAAAAATTATTAAACCTTAGGGCCAATAATAAATGTCAATACATATGTCATAACGGACAATTAAACGAGTAAAGCATTGGGTTTTGGATTTTTCATAAGCCCCTTAGTTTCTTAGTAAACAACTTTCAAACTGGGATACAAATAATTTCTGCGCCGACAGTAAATCAAAGCCGAGCATCTACTAGTACAATTTATTGGTGAATTTCAGTAATCACAAAGGTTTAAAAATTGTTTTTATAATTAAAAATTCACATATTAATGGTATTAGGTCGTAAATTGTACAATTTTTAAGAAATCAAAATTATATTACGAGTAAATAGTCTAGTCGATAAATAGTATACCCAGTGTTATTTTATTAAGCCCTCACTGCGTGGAGACTTTAACGGCGGGTCGCCGGCAGTCGTTAACAAGGCACATCACGGAAGTGCTCGTTGTTTACAGTGAAGGAGGGCAATGAAAGATTGCATGAAGCCTCGAGCTTATTGTTCCTAGCAACCATCAAGATAACCTGTAGCAGTAAACATTCCAGAGCAGAGCAACTAGTGTTACAGGCGACTTATGTAAGGCCAATATTTGGCAAGATGGGAACAATGGGGCGGGAGATGTTCCCAGGAGAGAGCATTCCCACTGCACGTAATGGTTGCGGTCCACTACCGCAGGGTCGTAATAAAGGCTGGGAGTTCTCCAGCAAGTCACGAACCTTATATCCTTATTGTAAGGTTAATTTAATAAATATTTACACTACAATCATGTTAAAGGGCAAATAATGTATATGCCTTGCATTTAAGTCTAGTTTTGATAATGATAAAGAGATTTAAGCACCTTTAAAGCCTCTTTTATACGCACATACTTTGATCAGACCTGCAATAATAATAATATTTATTGTCTTCACTTAGAAAAGGTGTTAGACATTCAATGTATAAAATAGTAGATTAAAACAATATAAATAAATAAAATTACCAAAAGGAACTGGACAAAAGTAGTTTGTAATGTTCTTAAAGCACTTGAATTTTAATATCTTCAGTTTGATTCTAATACTTTCTGGTCAAGTAATTTATCAATAATTCAAACATAATTTCAAATTTTTTAAAGAATGGTTTACAGTTTGCCTTTTCAGGGAATATGATCTATTTCTCTGGTAGCTTTTTTCTTTAATTTAAATATTTTAAAAGCACCGGGACCGTCTCTCCAGAGTGTACTATTATTAATAAAAGATTTGTTGTTACATTTTTTTTATTCTTCTGAGAGGTAACATTCATTTTTATATTTTGTTATATGTATTCAATATGGGCGCGTCAGGTAATATGTGAGTCAATGATGAATCGTGATTCCTAAAAATGTCAGTTCTTTAGATTGTTTTTTAAATTTTAATTTACTGTTAAATTATTTGCTGAACACCGCTTAATTATACCAATAATAATAATCATTATTATTAAGGATTTTTTTCTTGATTAAATGATTCGTTGAGACCATTAGAAAGCGACCTCCGTTTCTTTTTCTCTGTGAAACATCCTTCTACAAGCCGTTCAATGTTACCGATACCGGGCTGAACACGGGCCAAAAATCAAAACTGAGGGTATATCATGTAAAGTAAAATATTAATAATATTACATTTTATTGGGGAGTTTTTTTAAATATTGACACCTATGTCTACAATACTAGAACTACGTTTGAGAAACACAATAATTTAACTATAACAAAACAAAAATAATTTATAAATTACTTAAACTTAGTAAGTAATACAATATTTGATTATATTTACAATAAATATTTCAAAATATTTATGTATATCCATTGAATCTTTAAAATATTTTAAATAACTTTTCTCACCAGTTTGTCATGAGCCTGCAAGCCAGTGCGTGAACTTTATTCAGCGAGTGAAGTACCAACCGATGGCGATGAAGTGGCGATTCGAACCTTGGCATTGCCCTGCGCACTCTTACGCCTAAGCCACTGAACTACCACGCTATCAATTTGTTTGTTATAATGTCCTACAATGCATGTTAAATCCCAATAAAAGATGTATTGAATGATCCGAGGTGTAACATTCTTCCTTCACACAGCCGTTAACGGTATTTAGTCACGGCTTATCATCGCTCACCTTGTCAAATGTGGGAATCGAGTGCCTCCACTATGACGAAGGATGCATTGACCTTGAAGTAGCCTCTGAACCATTCAACATCTGTTAAATGTTATTATGGTCCGTAGTTTTTATCTTTTAGTTTTCCGCGACAGTAACGCGACCAACCCAAATTCACATGGTACCCGATGAGAATACATGTCTAAAAATAATTTCACGGAATTTAATTTATCATTTTTAATGTTTATCATTGCTCTTAATGGCGTTCGATCAAAATTTGTATTTGAAAATGTTTCATGTAAAAAGCGGTAGTCTTCTAATAAGTAATAAAAGAGTTGAGGGAAAATATTTTTTTAAAATTTCTTCATAGAGATATGGATTTTTAAAGTGGCTAATTTAGCATTTCTAGGTACACAACTAATTGAGAAACAGTGTTATATATTTTAAATACACTAAAATTCTGATAAAATAGTGTACAATAGGTTCTACTACCCTATAGTAAACTAACACTTAGAATATATTTTTTAAGTGTAACCAATTAATTTTCTATAAACATATACAAAACTTGACTTGAAATTTGAATAACTACCTTTGGCTGAAAAGTAAATAAATAATATATAGAAACCTCATTGCTAGAGCTTACTAAAAATGAGGTGGTTATGTACTTTTCTACAATTGGAGGGGTGGGGCAGGTGGAGACATAGGGGATAGAGAGAGGTAATCGAAGTACGTATATGGTTAGCAATTCTGCTTCATATGAGAGGGTCACGCGTTCAAATCCCTGGAGGCCCACTTAAAATTTACTTGACGGGTTTGGACCGTTGTCCCTTCATAACGTTAGTACTCAAAGTAAAAATGACTAGATAGACTAAGAAAAAAAGCTATAAGATGGTTATATTGTAGAAAGATTTAAAATAAAAAAAATCATGAAAAGTGTTGACTTAATATTTTATATAATACACAAGAAAACAGTATACAACATAGGAAAGACGGGATTCAAAAATCCAAATAAATTAATGAACGGGGTAAAGCTCATACTCCAGAAAGTTGAAATTAACTGAAATGATAAAATGTAATACAAATAAAGTTTGGTCATCACAACTTTTGGCTGGTCGTTCACCAAAGTTATGCACATATTTTCACACATATATTCACAAGGGTCTTGACATATTTTGTTTTGCCATATGCTTATACTTTTGCCATAGTAATAGTGGCTTTTAGATTTGCGATTCTTTCATCCCCTTCAACCTAATTAACAGTTTACTTTGTAAATATAAAATATTTCAAACGATACTATGTTGAAGTTACTGAATATCAATCCTGACTTTTCTCCGTGACCACTCACACATGATATCCATCTATGACCTCTCGACGTCAACTGATCGTTGAGGTGTTTGCCACATGTAATTACCGGCACTTGTTCCGAGGTATCAGTTTGCCGAAGAGCCATTAGCTAACTCACGACCAGACGTGGCCCGCGGGTCGTGTTGAACAGGAGGAGCAGCTACCAGGAACTCGGGGAGCGGGTTATGAAAGAGGAACGTGCTGGAGCGTGGAGCCTGGAGCGTGAAGAACCACCGCCCTCTGGAGCTGGAGAAGACCTGGAGAGTAGTCATTATGGAAAGTTAGCTCACATAATGTAATATTAGTGAGCCTTGCTAAATGGGCGTGAAGTGAATGTATCCCTCGGAAGTATTCTAAAGACGCTGATCGTATCCAAGTGCCTTCATCATCATTGTGTACTTTCATTGATGTCCGTAGGGAGAATGTCATGTATTAAATAAGCCCCAAATCGGTTTAGTATATTTTTGTTGTATAAATAGTTATAAATAGGTAAATAGCATAAGCTCCATAAGCTAAAAATTCCCACTTCGATCCCAATCAGAATCATAACAAATTTTGAAAAATATCAGCTGATAACCACTGGCTGTTCATTTGTCATTGGGCTATTAATTAATAACTATTTTTAAGGAATAGTCTGCCTTAGTTTGTAACAATGACTACATTCGCTCATCTACACTCACCATACTCATCCGAAACCAATATTCGCCCATATCTTGATAATCGACATCTTAAGAACAAATAATAAATCAATTTTAAAGACTAATATTTTAAAGGGGAAAATCTATTTTGGTAGCCCTAGTGTTCGTGACTAGCTGTTGAACAAGTGAGCAAGAGAAAAATATGTACTTTCCTGGTCAATCAAAGGGTGTTATACCGGCCATAATTAAAATAGGAAAAGAGGTTGTACAAAATTAAGTTTCTGTGTTTTAATCTTGGTTTCAAGTGGGCTTATGAATGCCTTTAACCTAAGCAAGAGAGAGAAGGAAACTTAGCGGAGAATGCCTTAAAACATTCACGAGAAATGCCTCTGCAAAAGAATAGGAGTGCTTTTAACCAAAAGGATATTTTCATAATACAAACGCGTGGCCACCGTTTCCCAACCGTCAAACAGCCGCTGGAAAGTCGACTTTTGTAGATCTGCGATTTTACCATCAGTGGGATAAAATTGACTGTTCTATTTCAGCTGTATGGTTCGTGCTTGTTAGGCCTATTATGTCGAGTTTTATAGTGTACAACTGTATGACCATTATAAGTCCAATATAGTGGACCATAATTTGATTTTATGATTTTTTTAAAATTAAAAATATTCAATAATGGCATAAAATGTTTTACGTATTTCACTATTGACAAATTATAAAAAAACACCAAATGTCTTACAAAAACCAACTTATGGTCCAGTAGAATAGTTCTTCACCTATCAAATTACACTTTAAGTTTTGTGAATATTCATAATACGGACCGAATCATTAAAATAGAAATTCGTGCTTTTTGTGTTTTTCATGGATTGAAACAGTCCACTTAGGCTTAATGTTTGTAACACATAGCTATGCGAGACGAATTCACGAAGTTAACATTGTTTAATGTAAGCCAAACATTGGCTAATCCTTCAAAAGCACGACATTTTTTTGTAATGTTGGTTTATCCTAAATCCCAGGAATAAATGCTCAGGTTATTTTGCCGGTGGAGTTATAATAGAAAGCAGGATTCACAGTCCGTTAATACGTTGAATAATGGATTCATTGCAAAACAACTTCTTTTATTAATTAATCAAAGTTCCTTGTGGTTATGAAACTGTATCATTATGATTTATTATCTCCGGATTCCCACTCTGCTCTTCATAAGTTTCATAATGTAAAACATATTGCTTTCTCCACAAATATAAAAATCTCGGGTTATTGACTTCCACCATTTAACTAGTTTGGGAATTGACCTATAATTTACACGTGTAAAGGTACCAAGCCTATTAAATGAGACACCCTTGATTCAGCGCACCTGTTTGCCCTCACGCCAATGCGGGGGCAAAGTAGTATAGTTAATTTCCCTACTTACGTCTTTTAATATTATTTATTCATATATTATAAAGTTACTATTTTTAATAACAAATGTTAATACTTCAACTCGCTGGTATATTTTGACTGGTACGTATGTATATTTTTTTCTGTTACGTGTCTAAAACAAGCATTCAGGCCCAAACATGCAACACTTGAGAAATGGGGTTTACTGGCTGAGTGTGAGTTTAGTCACTCAATCAATGATCAATCATATGCTGCTTTCAGCATCCTTAGGTACTGGCCATTATTGCTGTCGAAAAAATCTAGGTGTGAAGCCTGTTTGCAATGTTAGCACATCTGACTACTGGATCACACACTCCAAAGTATGAGCAAACAAATGGATCTCTTGAGCGAAAGGTATATTCTGGACCTCTTAGACCAACAGTTCCAACTGAACCAGCATGGCTATGAAGCACTCTGTAAAAGAATTAATTGCATGGAAGAATTTTTGGAACTCTGAGAATGAAATCCATAATATCATGTAGGCATTTTATTGTGAGCTTTGATGTATACTGTATCTATACGATTTGTGTATTATAATACCACATTTATATTTTACTTGCAGAATCTCCTTCTCACAATAATGTCCAGGAACGCAGTGGCAAAAATAAAAATGGAATTTGATAACTCTTACTTTGGATTGAGCCTTAAGCAATTTTTTATTTTTTTGCAACAGTTCATAGTTTTTCCCAAAATTTCAAAGGCAGTGACGATTAGAATCAGGGATGAATACAATAGAATTATTTTTTATCAATAATTACTAGTTATTTCAACGTGGAATACGAACCAAATTAAATTTGTAAACAGGGTGATCACGTTTTGAATCAATCTCCCACCCCCAAAAACCAGTTGAAGTAGATTGACTTTTCTTGAGCTTGTCAAAACCCCAAAAATGACTAAAACCCCAAATGAAACAACGTTGAAAAACATGAACAGCAAAACATAGTTTACAGTATTCCCGTTTGCCTGGTTCACGGATGTGTACGCGTACTTCTAGGTTTCCGGCATTCATAATACATCGGTAACATGATTGATGACTTTGACCTGTCTTAAGTGACTGTAATCCGCTTGTTTCCACTAATCCTCACTTCCTGAGCGATTGAACGTCCCAATATTATTCAATTATACGAACTAAACCATTATCTGAAACGTCACAAATATTATTACAGGTACATTTTTCAGTAAAACAATTTTAGCTTGTATTGCATTACTTAAGAAATATACGCTAAGATAGCATAATTAGCACACATGAGTGTATTTGTCAGTAACGTTAATGTTGCACTGAGGCGATTGTCAGTAACGTTCTCTTCAGACACCAACGTTTTACTAACATTACTGTCGGTAACGTTTAAGCCAGATACCGAGGTTCCATTGAGGCAGTTGTTGGTAACGTTCATGCCTCAGGAGAACACCAAGGTTCTCCTGAGGCAATTGTCGGTAACGTTCACATCAGACACCGAAGTTCCCCTGAAGTTGTCGGTAACGTTCATGCCAGACACCTAGATTCCCCTGAGACAGTTATCAGTAACTTTCACGTTAGGCACTGAATTACCCTCAGGCAGTTGTCGGTAACTTTCATACCATACACCTAGGTTCCACTGAGGCAGTTGTCGGTAACGTTCGTACCATACACCGAGGATATTGAGGCAGTTGTCGGTAACGTTCATACCATACACCTAGGTTCCACTGAGGCAGTTGTCGGTAACGTTCATACCATACACCTAGGTTCCACTGAGGCAGTTGTCGGTAACGTTCGTACCATACACCGAGGATATTGAGGCAGTTGTCGGTAACGTTCATACCATACACCTAGGTTCCACTGAGGCAGTTGTCGGTAACGTTCATACCAGACACCTAGGTTCCCCTGAGACAGTTGTCGGTAACGGCCACGTCTGTCACCGATGTCCCACTGAGGAAATTGTCAGGGATCAACATCTGAGGCACGATCGCGGAAACTGTTGTGGATGGATTCAGCTGTTAGAGGTTGTTGGACAAAACTACAACCAGCTGATGATGGCGGCGGCGGTAATAGGGCGGGGATCAAACCGGACACGTTCATCTTAATTCTGCAGCGCACCGCTTGACCGGCCTCATAACTCGATTGTCGAGGTTGACCTGGAACGTGTTCGCCACGCCACGCAGTTAACATAACTTAACCCCTTCTTACCAGCTGTGCCTGAGGTAACACTGGCTAGAACCAATCGGCGCGAGTTTCAACACATACGTAGATAATGTATGTAATTGAAGCTTACTTATTTAAATGAGATTAGTTCAAAGTTAATTTAGTTTGAATTATTATAATTAAAATATTATAAAATTAGTTAAACTCCAATTACGACAAACAACAATAATTGCTTTGAGTTTACTCCCCTGTGGCTCAAAGTTCTCAGTCAAATATATATGTTGGTTATTGTACACATGTTTATCAAAACATCAGCTTATTCCTTTCTATTGCATGTTACTTTCTTTTAAAATTTTGAATAAGAATTAAAAATTACTATCTTCATATTGCTTTTTGAATAATTGAATATGCAAATAGAGCTGAAAACCCCAGATTTGATCCTTGCTTTTAATCAAACTTTGTAGTAGCGTCCAGAAAGGTGGGAATCTTGTTTATGGGTCAGCCCTTCTTCCTACAGCCACCCTGACCTCGACTGGAAACGTTTTTCAAACTTGCATTTGGATTTATTTTTGCTTGTCGTAACATCATTTATGATAGAGTAAAAAGTATATTTTGAATAGTTTGTTATCTAAACTTTCGGTTCAAAGTGGTCGAACTGTCTAAAACTGCCGTTCACTGACTTCGAGACACCGCCAAGGTAGTAGGTGAATTACACTTTTGGAAGGTTACTACATAAATATACCATGAAATCAATAATTTACTATATATTATATTTAAAATTATTTTTAGGGGCAGAACGATAAGATTAGTACGGTAGGTTTTTAGAATTAGTTTCTTGATTGTCATAAATACATGTTGACAGAAATACAAATGAATGTCATACAACACAAACTATTACAATATAATTAAAAAAATACACAGATATTACTGTGATATGTTGTGGTGAACATCCTCAATCCTCAAAACAGAGGAAATCCACAAAGGAAACAAATTCCTTGAGAGTATCTATGTTCTGAGGATTGTAAACGTGGTTCACCAAAATTGATCACAACAAAATCTGCACTTTTGTACTAATATTGTAATGATTTGATTCGTGTGACGTTCTTGTTTATATTGCATTTTTAGAATGAAAATAATGTCTGTGATGTAAGGATGTTGTAAATATCCATGCACAAAAAACTATACACTTTTTGTAAAAAAAGAAAAACTCTTTCGCGATGTAATTTTATGTGCACGTAGTATATACATTGTTTTGTATAGAAACTGGCCAATGATTCTAAATTGAAACAGTTCTTGTCCTTTTAAAGTCTTAACTCTAGACGCCTTTGGTTCGATCCACATCGGAGTGAAACGTTTTCTTAAAGGATATGTGGCGGTAGACTTACGTGAAAATGTGCCATTTACATTTAAGTAAATTTTACTTTCTAATGAAAAGTTACTTTATTTTGTCAAAATTTACTTATGATCATTCATATTATGTAATCCTCTTTAACGTAGATGATCAGCGTCGTAATGATCAACGTACTAATGGTTCGGCTGGCAGAAGTATACATATTTCTCCATCTCTTCCTTACACCTCAACACCACTCACATGGCAAGTCTCAGCAACTATTCCGCAATTCATACTAATGCATATTAATATTTCATTATTGAGACATCGAACGAGTAAATATAGGTTGAGGAATGAATAAACACGTGATGAATGATTGATTGTTTTGCTTAAAGAATATAAAATTGCATTTGTAAACGCATTTTAACACTCTGTCGACGAACAAATTCGATGTTGACGGACGGACACCCACTTCCACAGCACTGATGTAACAAGTCATCTCCAGCAGTTGGTAACTTGCCGCCACTCTCTGGAATTACCTCAAAACTATTCTCTCAAGTTCAACTTTACTCTGATTCTGACAGGTTTCATGTGGAGCCTGAAAATCCTCCAGATCTATGTTACCCATCAAACAAATATTCCAGAGGCGTTTGTTTTTCTAAGAAAAATTTTTCTTTCTAAGTATAATATTTTCAATGAACAGTGAAAGTATGTTCTGTATTTACAAGAAGATTTCTTTACAAATATTTGTATAACTTATTTGAACATCTCATAGAATGCATTAGTCTTAAAGTAGTTACTAGATTCGCTCTTGGGGCTAGGCTCCCAACACAGGTATTTTTTGTAGTTTCGGGAAAGTTCACTCTCCTCACAGCTCTTTCTCAGCATCATCGTTTACTCAGCAAAAGCCTAGAAAGGACTCGACCTTCAACCAATGAATAAAAGTCTACTGTTAAGTAATGGACAACTGAGTGTGAGAACCAGTGTGAGTAGTAGTGTGAGAATCAGTGTGAGTAGTAGTGTGAATTGGTAGTCAGCTCATAACTGTCTTTGATTCAACCGATTTGAGTGACAAAAAAGTGTGATACAAAGCTTGATTCATCGACAGTTTTGAGACTTGTAACATCGTGATATCAGGCCTTGAGACATAACATATAAATGTATACTGATAGCTCCGAGATTTATATAAGGACTAACATGTTTACTTTTTTTTAGACTGATAGTTTTTTCCACCTTGATAATGATCCAAGCAATTCGGGTGCTGAATGAACAATGCCTTTGGTTAGGAAAGCCGCCATTTCTTCACAGTCCACTAACGACAGTGCGTTGACGCCAAGTCGCACACCTCAATGAATACAGGCCTATCGCACTTGAGTTCTCACTTCTCCAGTCGGCCGGAGCAGGTGTCGACAGTGCAGTCCGGTTTCGCAAACCAACAGTTGGCCTTCTTTATTGAACACATCGAGATGAGGAAATTAGATTGTCGAACGAACATTAACTGTATCTAAATTACATTTTATACAAACGATACATGATTGAGTGTATAATCGTAGTCAAGATGTGCGTGAATTGATACTAACAAAAATTATGCTAAAAAATAATAATTATTGAACTAAATTAGATATTGATTCTTAACATTACAAAAATATTTACAAAATTACGAGGAAGATTTATCATTTTGAAATCAGTGCCTGCATCAATTAGGCCTACTTTATCACTAGGCTTTACTGGTCGATGACATCTTGCAAATTAGTTATTTATTAACAGGGTGCTTTGTGTTGGGCAGCTTAAAACGTATGCTTGTTGTATAATTTGTTTGATATTAACCATCAGTGTTTTAATTTATTAATTTGTTACATTTAATCAGTTGGTAAACGCATGTTAATACTGGAGTAATTACTTGTTTTTTGTTTTGTTTTAGAATTCACATTGTTATAATATTTTTATGGTATTTCATAGAGTCAATTTAAATTATTCTGTTTATTTTCTTCTGTCACGTGTTTACAGTATTAGTGGACTTTAATGGTGAAAGTGAAGATTTGCCGAAATAGAATTTTAAAACGGCGTGAGCTGCCAAATGTAATTGGTTTACAAGTGTTTTTAAGTACTCAAATAAAATAAATTACTTGTTGCCATGTATTTATGTCTTTTTGAGTCGACACTAGTATCGCAGAGCTGTAACTGGGGATGGAAAATATTTTCAAAAAATCGATTTATCTAATTATCGGTATATCGCAAACCAAATATCGATGTAAACGACATATTTATTATAAATAATTTTTCTATTTAAAACTATGCACTAACACTTGTCATGATCTAAAATGCACTAATTTCTTCCTTTCACTACTTATAAATAGCTTTCTTCACATTTAAAAATGGCATTAAACTTCTATGCACAGTGAAAATTAATCGAATTAATACGCTAAACCTGGTTCCAACACGCGTCAGGTAAATCATTTAAAAATAAAATTTGGAAATCAATCTTCCAATTAAACTCACGTAACAAACTAAGTACAGTTACTTCATTATTGCAATGCACGTTTTGCACACATGACAGGCAATTTAAATGTGCTTTTTTCGAATCCTGATGATTTTGAGGAGAGAGAATAGCGTAAACATTTGGTGACATGATATATCGAACCAAAAGAAAATATCGATACTAATATATCGATAAATCGAAACGTATTCATCGATATTTCCGATATATCGTTGTTATCCCTAGCTTGTTACCCATAGGCGATAGGTCCTATTTTCGGTTCTCTTAATACCGACAAGGCGTCCGCTCAATGGTTGCTATCAACGTGGACACAACTAGAGAGGTCTGGTGTATCCCTGTTGAGTGATATTCAGGGCACGTACGTTGTGCAGGGAAGATAACTAAGTATCAGAATGTCAGTTAGCTGGAAATCAGACGATACTACGTGATTCATATTTCACGTAGTATCGTCTGATTTCACCCCTTAGTTGCCCTGGCTATTGGGCTACTAACAAATGGATTGTGTCTAAGAAACAATCAACCTTAGTTAGTAACAATAACTACACTCGTTCATGTACACTACCCACACTCATATCTCTACGATCGGTGTCTTAGTAATGAATAGTATCGGTTACTGTAAAGTTCTCCTGAAAGCGACTGGAAAATAAACTTGAGCAGACAAGAGAGATTGCACAACGTAATCATTACGTCATATTCCAAGTTCGGTAACCTAACCTATGTTAAATATACATGTCCGGTTTCTATGTCCATCACAGTGACCCAGGCGACCGGATCGAATTTCCAGATAACGTTCCTAGAAGAAATTCTGCTCAGTGGCATTTCACCAGATAGGATCTCGACTACTGTAGGAACTGGCTTTGTATGTGTGTTGCACAACTCGACTGGTCGTTTTAGTTGTGGTAGAGAGTTTAAAACAATACAATACCTTGTTGAAATTGTTTCTATGGCAACAATTTCATGGCAACAATTTCAACAATGTTTGGTATATAGGACGTTGCACTACATTGGCGTGTTTGAAACGAGAACTTACATCAGGTTGCCTGCAAATAGTTTTGTGAGCAAATTCCTTAAAAACTCCCGTTTCTAACTCAACTTTAATAGTTGAGTTTTATGATTTTAAATCGTCGATTTAAAATTCTACTTTTTATGAATCAGTGAAACGATTAAATAGTGGAAAAGCAAGTCGTACATTGAATTGGGCGATTGGTCAGACACAAATTGGTTGAACGATTAGAACACAAAAGTTCTCAAATTATATAAGTAACTGAAGGGTAATTTTCTATGCACACGTGCTTAGAATTTAGGATGGAGGCTAATAGATTTATAAAAAAAAGTATCTTCTGCTTCTTTTGCAATGCAAAAGAAAACCAAAAGGCAATTAGTTCAAGAATGTTAATGACTTACGTGAATTAGAGGTAGGAAAGAATTGTAAAGGACCATCATTTATGGTTAAAAGAAAAACCTAAACTCAAAGCTGAAAGAAAAATTCCCGAAGAAAAAAAGCAACACTTAAAATGTAAGCGTATTGGAGAAAATGGAAAGATGGAAAATTTAGGCGTGCATTTAATTATTCCCAAAATGGGTTGCAAAAAAACTGATTATACATGAAAACATATTTCTTTTTATTGTTAAACAGTTTTAGATTTACTACATATTAAAATAATTACAAATGCTAACGTGCTAGTTGTCCTAGCTCGGTGGGTCTTTAACATTTTTGATAATGTACTTACGAACCTGGCTGGGCTGATCTGGATAAAATATTACCTGTAACAAAAACATTTTTGGATGAGAACTGTGAAAAAGACTCTTATTTTATAAGACAATCAATAAACATAAAACTGTCGGACGTCATATTAAAATTATTTACAAAATGTTGCTGAAAAACATTTTTAATGCCGTTAAGTTTAAGAACATTTTTTGAAATTGTCCTATGTTTTACTAGATTCCCGTCTTTAGATTTATACTTTTTATGGTAAAATTATAAATAATCACTTAAAATATATGACTTGGATTAAGATGATTAGACTTGTTAAGATGATTGGATGATGGATGATTGGATTAGATGATTAGACTGATTAAGATGATTAGATAAAAAGACTTCTTCTCTTAAGAAATATGAATGTTGTTTAGGTGATTACTATGCTAACCATAAATACATAAAAATAACCTATCGTTTGTCCTTTATACCAAATGTTTCTGTATTTTAAATGTTATTGCTTGGGGAACTTAATTAATTTTGTTAGTCAGTATTTAGTCTCCCATTTGTTAAATTCCCACATTAGTTAATTTTAACTAAAATGTATATGACGTTTTAAATTAACCAAGTTGTTTTGTACCTGTAGTTAGGCGTGACTGATTTCCATGATTTATGTTATATAGGCCTATATTGAATTCATCTCGACATGCAACTTTGTTTCATGCCTTGAACCCCTCTATTTATTTACTCTCTGTGGTAAACTTCTCTCTTTTGTATCTGTTCTTGGAACGTTATTACTCCTTCAAATCAGCAATCACTATCGTCCTTTGAGTTGATCAATTTCTATATTCGGTGTTCCATTTTTCACACATGGATATTTACAGTTGCTCTCGTTTCTTCGTTATCCACATCACAGGATCTCTTGGGTAATGCACAGCTATATTGTTTCTTTATGATTACTTTCTTTACGAGCAGTGTTCCATTTTTATTATCTCCATTATATCCGATTTCAATAGAAATATTGTTGGTTATCTATAACGAAGTATACTCCACTTCCATCTTGATAATTCTCACAACTCTTCTATGATCTTCCTTTTTCTTTTTCAATAGTCTACTTTGAGTTAAGCTTTTTATCCTTGACTTGTGTTTCATGATGGGTTCCTGAATTTGGTATCAAAAGAAAATTAATCAAATAATTTAAATTAAACTATTTATTTTACAGCCCTCACTTCTCTATGACATATTGCTTACTCTTTGGTTACTTCACTTACTTTAAAATTACCAAACGCTCTAGCTGTATGTTAAATGGTTCTCAATATACATTCTATACAATATACATTCTCGTATTTGACTGGCAAATCGTACATACTATTCCCACATCATCATCAAGGGTATTCTACCCTCAGACAGGTCCTGCTGTAGCCTTCCACAAAACCTCGGTTTTGAGCAAGTCTTTTTGTTGTCTTATACTTCCCTCTAAACCTCACACTGTACACCATCTCATATCTTCTTTTTCACTTTTCTATATTTTCTCTAACTTTTCCTTCTATAGCTGTTCTCAACATGCTCTCTTCGCTAATCATGTCCTAACCAATTCACGCTTCTTTTCTCATAGTTTTCAGTATTTATCTTCTCTCTTCACATTATCTCCTCAGTTCTTCTTCATTTTGCAATCTATCTTCCCATCCTGTTTTCTCCGTGCTTCTCCAAACACAAATCTCCATTGCTTTCAATCTCTTCTCATCTCCTTTTATGCGAGACCACGGGTCCGTTACGTACAATAAAAGATAAAATTCCATAAATAAAATATAACTAAATAAAACATTTTATAAATGTTTCCTCATCTTTTTATCCAACAAAGTAATTTTATTAAATCATTCTTTTGTCCTAGCAATCCTTACTTTTATTTATTTTCTGCAACTCATATTCGCTTCAATCATACTTCCTAGACATTTAAAACTATACAATTGATTTATTGTTTTTCCCTTCAGTTTAATATTCACTCATTCATCACTTTATATTACCGCAATCTTAGTTTTATTTATGTTGAATTTCCACCCTGTACTCTTTACTTATTAAGTTTAACTTGCTTATAGTTATTTCTATAAGCACTTCCTTACTTTCTGCTACTACAGCCATGCCGTTAGCAAAGCTATTACACTCGATTCTTTCAACATTGCCATAAATAGAACTTAAGATGTGATCTCAATATTTTCACAATTGACTGCTGCATCTTGCAGAAACACAGACGTTTCACCATAACGATCGACATACGTGATTGGGTGCAACGTGCCGTGCACACAGCCAATACAGATCGTGCCGATTCACCGTGATCATCGTGATGACATGCAAAGTGTGATGATATGCCGGTGAAGATGAAAAACCACCAATGCTGACCAGACCGTTAGTTTGCCTTTATTTTCACAGCACTAAAATGAGTACAAGTGCTGAGGAGAAGTTCATTAAGATGCAAATTATTCGTATTTATAAAAACACAAGACTTTTTACTTTTAAAAGTTTGTTTACTTTTAAGAGGTTTTTTTTATTTTTTATTATCAATTCTTGAATTACTACGCGAAGGAACGGGCTATCAACGTCATTAGAGAGTAGAACAGAGGCACTCGCTTCGGCCATAAGAAAGCGACCTTTTTTTCTCTTTGAAGTACCTGGAAATTGATAAATTTGTGTCGATTAGATGGATAATAAAGCCATAATTATGTTCAAATAAAAGACACAAAAAACGAGTCATTACTAAAAATGGTGCTTGTACAGGTATTGAGATTACAAGTATTAAAAATAACAAACAAAAGAAACTGACCATATTTAGAGAACATTGATAAAGACGAAAAAATTATTTTGCATATAAATGAGAGCTTTTTTTAAAACTAAATACACAAAAGCAATTTAAAATTATTTTCAACTACATAATGTTCGATTAGTAAAACTTTAAAGTTATTCAAATCATAAAATATTCTGTTCTCAGTTAATAATCACACACATATAAACACACAAATCTAAACATGAGTAAGATTATTAATAAATAAAATACTTTTCCCAACTGAACAATCATCTTACTTATTTAATTTAAACACGCCAATAATCAATATATGAGCGAATATGGATTTCGAATGAGTGTGATGAGTATAAATGAGCGAATGTAGTCATTGTTACAAACTAAGGCCGACTATTCCTTAGAAAGTGTCATTAATTAACAGCCCAAAGACAAATAAACAGCTGATGGTTATCAGCTTATCCCTTTCAAAAGTTGTTACGACTCTGATTAGGACCGAACTGAGAACTTGTATGAAGCTAGGTTTCAACCAATGACGCTAAGAACCAATTTACTCAGATCACTCAACCTTAGACTGATAAAATACTACATTTTTTATCTACCACAGACAAGCATAAAGTAATTTTTATACTGACAGATTTAACAATCATGGAAAGTGACATGGAAAGTAAATCACATTATTTTGTATTTTAAGGATTTTTTGGAACAATTAAAATTTCAACCCCTAAATATTCCCTAAAGTACCCTATTTGAGAACACCACTCTTGCTCCGTGTTCTGCGTAAGACAGAAGACCCCCCATTATATTTTCTCCAGTAATCTTTTACTCATCAATAGTTTATGTTAAATAAATACACGAAGTTCCGGTCCAAGGGGTTTAGTAACACCCCTTCGTCCCAGTTGCGCAACACCTGACCGCCCACGGCCGAACAATCGACACGAAGTGAATAATAAACAAAATGGGCCAGGCCTCCATTGTTGTACGAGTATTGTTGAGTACCGCACGCAATGAGTCGTTGACAATGACAAGGGCTCCATAGTGTATATTGATTATGGCAAATTACGTAATGTAACTGGTGTCAGTTAGTTTTTTGGGTATAATTCTGAAACAGATTAACAATTGCTGAAAATGAAGGAAACACATTTTTATCAATATGTTTAAATGAAATATGTTTTTGATACTGAGTGTGATTCTTATCGTCATCTTATATCAATGAGTTAAAAAATAAATAATAAAAATTTAAGTTTTTTTAGTGCACTAACATAAAAATGGTTTTTGTTAGAATATAATCATTAGATTTCATATACCTACATGAAGTAATATAGTCACTGTTTGGTTACTTTAAAAAAAAGCATTTTGAAAGTAACTGGTTATTATTACCAAACATTTCTAGAGTTTTTTATTGAGTGGGAGAAAGACAAAAAACATTGTTAATGATGACATTTTAATAGTTTATCTATTTGAACTTAATTAGTTTTTTCCATTGATTTCCGTATGATTAGATCATTGTTGAAGACACGAAGCAAGCGTCTTCCGGCGTTTCAGATCTTGGATTCGTCTTAAAGTCCACAAAAAACAACAGCTTTTTCTCATACTGATGACAGCTACTACTGTATTATGACCAAGTGTTTACGTATATTGTAACTTTGGTATCAAGACCCTGAACGAGTTATCACCAAATATCTCTTTTTAGTGTTTGTTAAAAGTTGTTTTTCAAAACATTTTCAGTAATTCCCCCCTGTATTGTATTTGTACTAGTTGTTCTTTAATCTGATCGAAAAGGTTCCCCGCTCAATCAATAGTCTTTTGGGAATTGGCAAAGTAAGGTTAAAAGGAAGATCGGCATACTATTAACAAAACTAGTTACTTTCCTTTTTTAATTTAAATATTTAAAATTATTTATGTTTCAAGAGGTTTTCTGATTTTTTAAATCTTTGCCCAGCTTTCTTCCAAAATTTAACACATTTACTAACTCTGATATTGTTTTCAGAAAATGGACCTCAACATTGCCTCATCAGTTACAAGAACCAGGGGCAGGCTCTCCTTCTATTATAGAAGGCCTTTCACTTTAGATGGAATTAATGGTGTGGTTTTGTGTAAGTTTGTCAACCTAGTAATATATAGCTAGGAGCTAGACATGACTCCACAACGATTACCAATACACCCTGATTAAAATGAAATCCTCCACATTAGTTTTTGGAGCTAGACTTTTCTCTCAATACCACTGTACTTGTCTGAGTGCCACCAGACCATGTCTTATATTGATATTGATTAACGAACTACCTAATTTGTGAAATGTAACAAATGAATTATGGTAATAAAAAATGCTAATTGCTTAGACTGGGACATCATAGGCGTCAGAAACGTCTATGTCCTGAATATTAAATTTATAGCAAATGAATATTTTTTAAGTAAAAATGATTCATCAATATAATAATTGAACGTTTATGTTCGAACAAATCCAGTAACCGTTGTTCAGCGAGGGAATTTTTGTGCTTTTTCTAAAGAGACATTCATTGTGTGCTAAAAAATATTAAATTTAATATTACATTAATCGTGTACATAAATGTATGTACCACGTTTTTTTTAATGTATAAAACATATAGAACCACCCCGTAGCGAAGCAAGGGCTGTCGGATAGTCCAACTGTATTGAGGCAAGAGAGTATGCCTCAATGTATTCCATGATTCAGAAAATTACGAATACAAAAATAAATTATGCGAAGGAGAGTTCGACCTATGTAATCCCCCCTCCCCCAGAAAATCTCCAACAACTATGATGATAGGTTAGCGTGGAATTCTGGAGAAACCAATATGTCGCCATAGAGTATGGTGTTTTTACCGAAGTCATGGTAATAATGCGTCGGGTGTCGTATACTGCACGCCTCGTATGACACGCACGTCACCATGGGAACTGTCTCCTCCAGGGTCAGTTGAGTCATCGATGGTTTCGACACGACAGAGCTCCTGCATTGCACCGACAGTGTATCGAATCAGTGCTGAATCCACGATCAAGGTCGTTTCACGGTCATAATGGGTTGACTTAGAGCATCTAAATATGCGAAATAACAATGATGTAAAATAGGTTATAGAACAATAAAGTTTACTAATAAAATAAAAACAAATCTAATATTACCCAATAAAACTAAATTCTCGTATGTCCATGCTTATATAAGGAGATAGGTTATATAATGGTGGTACATTTCTATAAACTATATTTACCATCCTTAGACCAGAAGTTTCACCATAATGCAAACTGTACATCTGCTTACATTAACTTGTCTTGTATGTAAGAGGTTAAATTATAGAAGTCGGTTTGAAAATAAGCGTGAAAAAGGGCATATTAGAAAGATGTTACCAAACAAAAATATTATAAAGAAAAGAGAAAAAGGTAGAATAATATAAACGGAAACTCATGAGAATTGTATTAAACGTTAACCTCAAACGAAAGTGATTTTTGTGATTAATAGAAAATTCACAATTCTAGTGTCAATGGTTTAACCTGTTTGACAATCGTACAGCGTAAGAGGGTAGGTGGATCATCACCACTGATGGTTGAGGGTGAGTGGGCGGGTTTATCACCACCGAACGTATGTTTCATCTTGGAAGAAGTTGCTGGAATATGTTATTTTTATCATGGTTCACATTATGTGAAGATAATTATAGTTTTGGAGGTTGTCATACAAAATTTTTGTTTCCAACAAAGTATTGTACCATAAAAACTGAAAATACATTTTTATGAATATTTAAGGCTATTTACTTACGAAATTTTGAGTTTTAGATCCGTCTAAAAGAAAAAAAGAAACGGAGATCACGTTCTTGTGGCCGCAGTGAACGCTTCAGTTATATAGAGTTTACAACTAATGTACATATGTATTAATAATTATTATTTTTATCCTTGAGGATTTGGGAGAGTAAAGGAGTGACTGACAAGCTGCTGGCGCTGTCATTGCATGACAAACTAGAGAAATAACTACTCAACACACTAACTCGACACACATTTTGCTCACTATTGGATCCGACCTCTGTATCCTTCTTCTCTTTGGAGACGCCGACACAATCAAGTGCGCACTTTAAGGCGATTGTGAATTATTACTTGAATCTAGGATGAGTGTGGATGACCTGTGTAGTCTGGTTGCTGAGTTCGGCTGTTCTACAGAACGGCCCAATAGTCAGGGCAACTAAGGGACTTACAGCTTTACTAGGAATCCGAAACACGTAGCATTGATCTGATTTTCAATTGATTAAATTTTGTTTCGATGAGCGAGTTGTGTACTAAGGGAACATAAATAAGTGAAGTTAATGTTGTATAAGGCCATTATCATCAGCGATGGAAGTCAATCCATTGTACAAATAAAATCTGACAGTATCTCACTCTGGTCGTAATGACCCAGAGCACTTTTGCAGGTCATGTTCACTTTCCACTTGATTGTCGTTTTGAGTCCTCACTTTCGCCGGGACTTGTGAGATAATGTTCTAACACAGATTGTGATGGTCTTTCCGTTACTTACATTTCTTTAAAAAAAAATTATCCTCAGCTTATGTTCCAGGTCAACCAAGAGTCTCCGCATGATTTTTCCCCCGTTTTCCATTTGACAATTTACACAAAACAATACGTTTGTTAGAAAAATTCAAAAAGTTAAAGGATGTCTTATTTTAGCAGGTAAAGTTAGGGATAAGAAAGCCTCTTTAACACTGAACCTGATAAGCTTGGCTCCTCAATGAGTATTTAAGATATGAGAACCGAAAAAAGATAAAGACGATAATTTGCAGAAATAAAAACACAAATAATCCAATAACATATTTTAAAGTGAATACTTGAGGATGCGTCTGAAAATCTACAGCAATAATAAAACAAATAAAAACTGCTTAGGAATAATTTATAATTCAAATTTATAAATTAATTGTTAACTACCTCATAAATTAAAATTTTCAAACAAGCAGGACATAAAAAAATAACTGAACTGTGGCAGCCATACAAGGCGTTAAGGCGTTGTTGTGATTACGGCTGGCTAATACCGTCACGTTATTCGTCATAGCATTTTAAACCTCCTCGTAGTTCCAGCTTTTTCTATAGTCGATTCGGGAGATTCACTAAATTGACTATAGGTTTCAGTACTAGCGAAGTAAAATATAAACAAGGAATTACTAAGAACGTAACAAAGGGTGACTTTATTGTTGTACATTTATAAGGGTAAAAAAGGCCAACCCCGGAATGGGTGGGTTCGACCAATTAATCCCACATTATTGTGAGAAGTCATCAGACATCTACGTGCGTGTGCGCACTGTTTTCGTGTCAGGGTGATGCGCAGGATATGCTTGCTACCGCCCACAACTTTCCAGTCGTTTGCGTCGACTTGTGATGTAAAAGAAGTCAGATCCGCATCGAAATAGGAATATCACGTTAAATATAAACATATTTAGTATTTATGCTCTTCAGTTACTTTTATTTTATTAGGAATAAATTTTATTCCCCACAAAATACATATTCACAAACTATAAAACCTGGGTTGTCTACTAGTCAACTGGCAGTAATAAAGGAACCTGTAAAATATAAAAAGTAAAATAGTCAAAGTAAAATACATCCGTTATTTGTAATAAACGGGTTAAGTCACCTGACTTCAGTGCAGGAGGTCGCGAGTTCAAATCTCAGGAGGTCCGACTAGAATTAGCTTGATGGGTTTGGACCGTTGTCCCATAACAACGTTTGAATAATCAGTAAAAAATACCAATAACGTAAAAAAAAAAAAAAAAATCCAGCACTTTAATAAATTGTTCCCTCGTTTAGTATCACTTCTGATTCAGAACGTACAACGTTTCGCAGAAAACAATATGGGCAAAATGGTGAAATATATATTAGGTACTCTTTGTCTTCTCCCACGATTCTAGTGGAATGGTGGCATCTCTGTAACAAAACTGACAAAGATCTTTCTTTGGCTTTTAAATTAGTATTTTGTTTTATTTTGTATATGTGTCTACGAAATCTTGCATATTATAAATAGCTTAAAGGTTGATATTGACTTCAATTTTTTAGAGAGCTAAATCACTCTAGGAAACTAAAGGATGTCAGTTGGTAGCTTATTTGCATAAAACAACACCGTACCTGTATGGGCGGGTTGAAGGGTCATTACCACCGTATGTGTATGGGTGAGTGGGAGAGTCATCACCACCGTCGATAAACAGCTATCAATATTCAATGTCAGAATGACACGTAGTTGTATTGAAGTAAAATTGTATTAAAGTTATTTTTGTTAAGTGTAACGAAAAATAACATTTGAAAAATACATTTTTTATAACATTTATGATTTTTTAAGAATATTCACAGGGACGGGCAAAATATTGTCAAACTCCTGTAGGCAGAAATCAAACCCGTAAATTAAATGGTCTAACTCATAATTGTTCTTGTGGGAAATGTACAGATTGCATCCATGAGAATTTCCCACCGAGCCACAACAATAACCGTATTGAGATTACTATCACAGTTGGTTGCCTTACATCGATGCTCAGATTAACTAGGACACATCGGTTTAACATTGTTTCGGAGATGTTTTTCTTTTGGTTATTTTTTTAAGGAAGGCTAGAATTTTAATTTTATATTCATATAGAACTTGTAATTGTGGTTGCTTTTGTAATTTCATATATGTTTTGTGTATAAAAGTTATTTTTTATTAATTGTACTGTTCATGATGGGTTACTTTGTTAGAGATTTCTAACGCTGTTAGTATTTAATCTAAATATATTGCTTAGCGATCTTTTGTGTCCTTCAACAGCCAATATGATGTAGAGTCACAGTAAATAGATAAATAACACCTGGATGAGAACGTAACGTCCTGAGTGCATGACTTACCTGTGCGTGTCCTAGAGTAGGTAAAAATATCTCCAAAACACCTCTGAGATAAGAATCTAAATATGTTGAAAATCGAATGAGCTTGGATCGTAAGTTCCTCGAGCTTTAGATCACAAACAACAGATAAATATCCTGTATCATTGTGTTAATGTCAGCTTTGTCATCATACAATTTATACCTAAGGTAAACAGGTTACAAACAAGTTATTAATGATTAATAAAGAAGAAGGAAAATGATAAAACAAAATATAAGAGATTTTGTTGAATTCAGATATAAAATCTACATTAAAATAAAAAATTTGTTGTTCGAAGATCTCTCGTCTCATACTCTGTGTTGAAGCGTGTTTCACAATCTTTGAACAGCTGCTTCTCCAATAGAATTCTCAGCCAATGCCCCCGAGGAGAGAGCAA
The DNA here is from genome assembly GCA_035578905.1 of Stictocephala bisonia. Classification (NCBI taxonomy): domain Eukaryota; kingdom Metazoa; phylum Arthropoda; class Insecta; order Hemiptera; family Membracidae; genus Stictocephala; species Stictocephala bisonia. The sequence goes on along the minus strand of JAQJVL010001423.1, from coordinate 104,019 downwards.
TGGGAGGTGATCAACTGTGTGATCCATAGTTTGAGTTATAGCCCCGCAATCACACCTCTGATCGTTTGCCTTGCCCAATTATATTTCCAGGGATTGCATCGTGTCAAAGTGACTCAACCTAGTCCATTTTATACCAATTTTACAATCAGGTACAAACTTCATATCACGTTATAGAACAAACAGCTCCGTTCAATAATTCGTGTTCACTAATTCACTGAAATTATTTACTCAGAGGCTTATTTCAATAAAACCATTTAAAAGATCATTGACATACTTAACGTTTTCCTCAGACCAGATTTGCCCGAGGGAGGTATAGGAATAAAATGTTTCCTATCTCATGTGCACCCTCAGCTATTAGACCCTTAAGCATCGTTCTGTCAATAGTCATGAACGAGTATAGTCATTGTTACTAACTAAGTTATACTGTTTCTATATAGTTTTTGATTAACTAAGTCAAACGTGTAGAATCTTTGAGTATAAGTCTAAGGAAAATTAGAGATTTGGTAAGTTGAAAAGGCTCGTGTTCTTTCATCAATTTCACTAATCGAGTTACGATTCTTATAATGTTTTGGTGACAAGTAAACTTGGTCCATACGTTTTCTGCCGGATGCAAAGATGTTAAAAACCTTTAAATTCAACTTGCATGTATTATATAAGAAAGTTGATTGGGAGTTTCAGTTCTTACTAAATAATTAAATACTTAGTTAGCAAAAAATAACTTGCACTAACTTAAAACTAGAGTTAAGTGAATTGTGAATATTATCGTCATATAATATCCTCCATCTATTTATAAAGAAATTCTATAACAATATGTCAAAAATGAGGAAAAACGTGTCTTATAACATAATTCAGTTGATATTATTTACTTTGAAATAATCAATCAAAATATCTTTAGGTGTGCAATATTCCTAACCTAACCTAACCTAACCTAACCTAACCTTACATATTATCTGTATAGTAACGTCAAGGAAAGCTGTGGAGGACGAAAGCAGTTTTAGAACGGACGTGCTGAAGAAACGACGGGGTGGTTTTATGTACGAGAAAGTGGCTCTCGCCAGAAGTGTCTTGAACAACTCAACTAGCGGCTGTGAGTGTTTAGAAACTGTTTACAGCAGGTTCTTCTATGAATGATCCTGTAGTTGGCCCGGACAGAAAGTGACCTGCGACTGCGAGTTATATTTAACTCACAGGCAATAGGGATTTCAGCAGCAGAGGGGTCAACTTCCGCAAGAGCGTTTAGTTGGAAAAAAACTGTAATGAACTGTACTTAAGTTTGTTTAGTTGGTAATGAACTGTACTTAAGTTTGTTTAGTTGGTAATGAACTGTACTTAAGTTTGTTTAGTTGGTAATGAACTGTACTTAAGTTTGTTTAGTTGGTAATGAACTGTACTTAAGTTTGTTTAGTTGGTAATGAACTGTACTTAAGTTTGTTTAGTTGGTAATGAACTGTACTTAAGTTTGTTTAGTTGGTAATGAACTGTACTTAAGTTTGTTTAATTGGTAATGAACTGTACTTAAGTTTGTTTAGTTGGTAATGAACTGTACTTAAGTTTGTTTAGTTGGTAATGAACTGTACTTAAGTTTGTTTAGTTGGTAATGAACTGTACTTAAGTTTGTTTAGTTGCTATTCATTGTTTACATTATTACTCATTTTGTTATTGATAGAATTAATTGATAATTGAATGCTGAATAACGATATATTTTATAGTTCTAAGCTTAATTCGTTGCTCTTAACCTAACCAACCAATGGTCACTGCTGCTTATGACGCAGTGGGCGAGGCTTGCTATAGCGCCGCCAACACAAGGCCTACTATTTTCTTAGATGATATGACAGTTTTTAAATAGAATGAAATTGTGGGAAAAGAGTGGTTCTCTATCTTACTACCACAAGTAAGTGCATATCTTTCGCAAAGGCGCTTTCCGTAGGTCATTTTCTAAGCGGCTTATCTGTTATTCATAACTTCATTCATTTTCCTACGAAAGACGCAAGCCAGTATCGTCTCGGTCTGGTTATTAAATTAAATTTAATGAAACTAGGTGATACTTAACACGGGTTTAATAGCAATTGTTGTATCAAATATTCAGTTTGTTAATTATTAACAATATAAAAATACTTTTAGAACTACCCGATATTTTTTGATAAGTCTGCTTTATTTTGTGCCCAAACTTGTTACTTCCTTCAGAATGAACTATCTTTCTGTCACTGGACCAGGTTATTCCGGTTAGTGGTGTATTGGGTTCCGTTATCTTGATATGCTCGTAGAATTTTAGTTTCCTTAGGTCAGTATTCTTCTTTTTCCTTATTCCGTCTAGCTTTGTAAGTTAGAAAGTCACAATTTAATTGATTTAATATTTTTATAAATATTTTTTTACCATCTAAGATAGTGATTATTTTTTTCCAATCATAGGACAGTTTGATTCAGAAAAATAAACTGGAAATACAAAAACTACTAGAGTTTTAAAATATTTAACAAACGCTTGGTGGATCAGTTGGGTTCGGGATGGTAGCGAAGTACTCGGGAGGATGCAGATAAGGGCGTAAGTAGAGGGAAAGCGGCGACCACAAGTTCCGGCCAAGTTACTTAACCAATAGCTATTGCTTTCACAGGAACCAACCAGAGAACGGCCTAACGTTTCTAATTGGCTCTACCGGACATCCTCAGGGCAGCTGCATAGTGACGTCATTTGTGGATTCAGGATTTAGCCAAAGGGGGGGGCTAAGTTTGCAGATGTTGTCGCCCATGTTTCTTTTAATCCCATTAGAACAATGTTATTTCCGAACCGGACATATGATCACGTGTATCCAAAATAAATAGTTATTTTTAAACGGATTTTCCCAAACAAATTGCATTTGATCAAGAATGAAATCGCGCATTGGAATTGCTTTTCAAATTCCCAAATAGTTTTTTACAAAAAAAATATAAAAAAAATATTTTATTTGACGTTTTTATTTTCACCTATATGTAAAGCAAACCCAATGCGCAATATGATAACGTTTTAAATGATACCTCATACACAACTTTTGGTCAATAAATAACGAAAACATATGGATTCCCAAATAACATTGTTCTTATGGAATTAAAACCAACATGGCAGCCACCCTTTGCAGACTCTTTAAGTATTAGAAACCAAACTGGTCCGGTAATGGATGACTCCCATTGGATGATTGCCAAATGACCATTCTTAACCTGTCATAAAGAAACATGATAATGTCTTACTTGAACTTGATGTTTACTTAATACTTTAGTAAAGCGGTGTTTACAACAAATGTTGGCGAATATCTAGAATGGTCAACATTTGTTGACAGCAAATCAACTCTTTTTTGCACTACTAACAACAGCCGATAAAGGGTAATTACACTGCGTCGGCCAACCACGTGCACTGGACAGTGGAAAGGGAAGTGTTGGCAGCATTGTTGTGACTCGCTTAAGCTCGTCCACATTAGTAACAACAAATGTTGACAACACTCTTTGATCTTTATCGACTACTGGTGGGTAGTGTTGCCAAAAATTTTCGGAGTAGACAACAATGTTGGCAACAAATGGTGACGAAATTTTTAGAACGATTTAGGTAAATATTGACAAAGTTGGTTGGCAACAATGTTGAAAATCAATTTTAGTGTTAAATAAATTTTCTTTACATATAATATTTTAGACTACAAATTACTTATTTATTTATGATTTTCAACCAATAAGATCCAATATAATATAAGTACTCTTCATATCTATACAAATAAAAAGTATATTACAATACAATATATTATTAAAAGTACAAAAAAGTTAGTGCTTAAAAACTTTTAAACGATATTGCATCAACATAATCAAATAAATCTTAATAATAATATAAATGTTGACTGACGGTTTTCGAAATGATGTTGTTTGAAACCCAAACATAACTTAATATTGAAAATACAACTAAAATATTCCATAACTTTGTCATTTTATTTAGTAGATAATGCTTCTAATGTGACTACCGTTTGCGTCTACAAAGGTTAGCAATCTGTTTTGCAAACTTTCAATTACATTCCAATTAATGAAACTTTGGCCCTGCCGTGGCGACTGGGTAGCGAGGAGTCGCCCAATAGCCCGTGTTCCTACAGCCATCATATGAAAACGTCAAAACATGGATACACAAAGTAAATGACTAGATTCGACGCGCCAAAATGCCTGAAAGGTTAAACTTTTAAGCTCTATTGCTAGAAAACTACAAGTCTTAGAGATCTAAAACTACATGATTTAGATTTATTAAATACTTTGGTTAGTTACCAAAGTAGTTTACGGTGGTCAAACTTCCCTGACAACATATATGAGGTTTCATATTGCACATTGGATTTGCTTTTGATATTTTGAATACACACGCATAGTTTTGAAAAATTGGTGAAAATAAAAACTTCAAACAAAATATTTGTATACAAAACTAATTAGGAATTTGCAAATAAATTCCAACACGCAATTTCATTCTTGATCAAATGCAATTTGTTTGGATAATCCGAGTTATTATTATTTTAATACTAATAATAATAACTGTTTCATTAGAATACGCATGATCGTATGTATGGTTCGAAAATTACGTTGATCTTATGGGATTAAAACCAACATGGTGGACAGCCTCTGCAGATTCCTAAGTTCAGCTATGTCTGGGAGCTTTGTAAGGTCTGGGGATCGTGCAGCTCACGGAACTGTCATGAAGGTTGGGGATCGTGCAGCTCACGGAACTGTCATGTAAGGTCTGGGGATCGTGCAGCTCACGGAACTGTCATGTAAGCTCTGGGGATCGTGCAGCGCACGGAACTGTCATGTAAGGTCTGGGGATCGTGCAGCTCACGGAACTGTCATGAAGGTCTGGGCATCGTGCATCTCACGGAACTGTCATGAAGGTCTTGGCATCGTGCAGCTCACGGAACTGTCATGTAAGGTGTAAGGATCGTGCAGCTCACGGAATTGTCATGTAAGGTCTGGAGATCGTGTACCTCATGGAACTGTCATGTAAGGTCTGGGGATCGTGCAGCTCACGGAACTGTCATGTAAGGTCTGGGGATCGTGCAGCTCACGGAACTGTCATGTAAGGTCTGGAGATCATGCAGCTCACGGAACTGTCATGTAAGGTCTGGAGATCATGCAGCTCACGGAACTGTCATGTAAGGTCTGGGGATCGTGCAGCTCACGGAACTGGAACTGTCATGAGTGTCCGGATGTGTGGCAAGTAGCCCCATCCTGCTGAAATTTCCTAAAAGGCGTAACTGCAGCACCAAACAGTCCCTAATCTTAGTCTCACAGTGGGCTGCCAATGACAACAGATCGTCCATGGGCTAAACATGCGTTTCTAATTCAACTGAACGGTTTGTAATAATTATCGTATCGTAACACTTGAAGTGTCATTTGATAGATGGAGACCTGATCTAATGGGGCATAAGTTGATAATTTGAGTTTTTTAATTAAAAATTGCCGAGAGTAAAGTTTTACATATTTAAATATACAAAATTATAAAAATACTCAATTTTTTTTACAAAAACCAACTAATGGTCCACTAGATCAGGTCTTCATCTATCAAATGACACATCAAGTGTTATGATACGATAATTATTACGGACCGAATCATTGAAATAGAAACCCATGTGTTTGGCGTTTTTCGTGGAGCCGTCTACGACTGGTAACAGAGCATTGACTCATTAGTAGGACTGCCTATTTATTTCTGGGTTGGCCACAGGTTATAATTTTCAAAATATTAAAACTTTTATTTTCTATTTTACAAATTTATCCAGATTGTTCATAACATATTATTATTTTATTTAACAAATTAAAACCGTGTAATGAACCACTGTTTTATCCAGTGTGAATGACACCCAAAGGGGAGGGGGCTATAGCCCCACCTAGCCTCTCTCTGGATCCACCACTGAGATAACCCAACTAAAATTTCTGTACCAGTGATGACGAGCGCACTTTCTATCTAAAGACAGCCAAGAAACCGCACTGTAACCATGAGTGGGGATTTTCTGAATTATATTGATTGTAGCCACAATTGTTGAGGAGTAAGGTAAATTTGGTAGGTGTTTTGAAGAACTTAATAAGCTATTTAATAATTTAAATAATATTAAACATTCTTCTTTTTAACAACCTAAATTGCAAATAGCTGAGAAAACTATCTTTAGCGTTTATTTTTTATGTTTATTCATAGGCTGAGGAAAATATCTATGATAACAAGGAATTTTATTCATACTATGTCTTCGCATGGATTAAGGCACACAATCGTGACTTACACCAGGGAATTTAAGCAGTCAAGTACCGTAATCGACAACATATTCACAAATTTAGATGAATGTTTGGTCCGTAGTCGTGTGGTTATAGCTGCTCTCTCGGATCACCATGCTCAAGAGGCCATTGTTGATATTCCACATGATCGGTGCGTCCTATCAATGTTCGGTATGAGCACGTGTTTTTACTGATTCAAAACTACGGTGTTTCCGTGCATAGCTCAAAAGGGACAGTTGGGATAACGTTTTTAGGTAAAAAAATTGATCATAAATTTGAAGCCTTTCAGTCATGTCTAAAAAGCTACATGTCTACTTTGAAATTTCGTTTCCGTGGAAAAAAATCAAAAACAATAGAACTAAATCCATCATAAAGCCTCATAAAGACCTTTTACAGCTTAAGGAAACTCTTCTGTCTCTATATACCAATAACAAAGAACTAGATGCTCTTCATCCGCTCAGAAAGGAATATAGAAGTACCAGGCGCAGGTATAGACAGGCTATTTAAGCTTTGAAGTCAGAGGCCTTTCTCAAGAAATTAGATAATTCTTCAAATAAGGCAAACACCTTATGGAATGCATGTAAACAAGTATACTTATAAAGGTATTCACCTAAACAAATGGGGAAAGGATAAGCTGTGTCATTTAATTGTTAATAAAGTAAAGGCACCGGTTTCAAACGAACAATAAACGACAAAGAAAGATTATCTGCTAGCATGAAAAATCACAATTTAATTCAGTCAAATAATGAAGAAAATAAACACATAAAAACTAATATTATAAAAATATTTCATCTTAATATTCAATATATCAGGGACAAAATTGATTTACTTCATATATTTTTGCAGAAAGAACAACCTGATATTGTTGTGATAAGTGAACACGGCCTAAAGAAGGCTGAGTTATATAGTATTAACTTTCATGAATACGAAGTAATTTGTGATTTTTCTAGGCTTAACCATAAAGGTAGTGGAGGTGTATTTGTTCTTGCAAAGGGTAACTTATTTTTGAATAAATTGAATGTAAATTGCTTCTGTCAGGAAATGATATTAGAAACAGCAGGAGTTGAAATATGCAATAAAGAGGGAAACAATTTAATTTTAATTGGTGTATATAGACCACCATGCTATTTGAATGTCAATTCTTTTTTTCAGAATATGTATAATCTTTTATCAAAACATATTTCTAATAAAAATAAATATTGTTTAATTATTGGTGATTTGAACATAGATTGGTTAAAAGATAGCTGTGTTACAAAAAGATTGAAAGATTTAATGAATGAATTTAATGTAATCCAATATGTTGACTCACCTACAAGAGTTACAAGCTCCTCATCCACGTTGATTGATCATGTAATTTCAAATGTTGATAAAGAGATGTTGCAGGTTGAAGTAATTGGTACGGGATTATCAGATCATTTTGGGCAAATAATAAATTTCAGATTAAACAATCGCACTCTCAACACACGTAATAGCAACCAAAACAGTTTCACTCTACGTAATACTTGCAAAAATAATCTAAACTCTTTAAATAGTATATTATCTAAGGAAACATGGAATATACATCAAGGGAGCTTACATTCCGAAAAACAATTTGAAATATTTTTAAATGTCTTCAACTATAATTTGTCACTAACTTGTCCGTTAAAAAAGGGGAGAATAGGGAATAAAACTAATATAAAATCTTGGGTAACAATAGGCATCCGCGTCTCATCACAGAAGCTCAAAGAATTAGACATGCAAAAAAGACAAAATAAATCTACAGAATTCATAAATTATTATAAAACATATAAAAGAATATATAGGAAGATCATAAAAGTAGCTAAGGCACGATACCTCGTACAAACGACTGAGTACGAGTAACAACCTGTCAAAAGATGCGTGGAGGTTAATAGACACAGACAGGAAAAGCAAAACGGTTCAGTTCCCTTCTGATATGCCAAGCCCAGAGTGTTTCAACAATTACTTTGCAAATCTAGGTAAAGAAAAACAAGCACTGATAACAGAACCCATGCTACAAACAATGAATGATGTACATAGTCCAAATACATTCAGTTTAAACCCGACAGATCCAGTAGAAATTTATAACATTATTATGAATTTAAAAAATAATAACTCGGCCGGATACGATAGCATAACTCACAGGGTTATTCGCCATTGTGCAAGCAACATTTGTAAACCTCTTTCAGATTTAATTAATTTATCATTTTCTGAAGGCTTATTTCCACAGGAACTGAAGCAGACAATAATCCGTCCAATATTTAAAGGTGGAAAGAGTGATTCCCCGGAAAATTGGTGACCAATTGCAAACGTTTAGACATTTTCAAAGATTTATGAGCATGTTTTTGCGCGTAGATTGTTAAATTTTTTGTCTGAACATGACTTAATATGTAAAGAACAATTCGGATTTGTACAGGGGAAAAATACAACAGATGCCATGGTTAATTTTATTTCTAAAGCCTTGGATAAGAAATGTAAAGCTGTAGGTGTTTTTTTAGATTTGCAGAAGGCATTTGATTGTCTCGATCATGAAATACTCTTCGATAGACTTTACAATCTGGGGATACGTGGAATACCCTTAGACTGGATCAAATCATTCTTAATGTCAAGGACTCAAAGTGTTCAATTAAAAGACGCGCGTTCAAGTTATATAGAAATCAATTTCGGTATTCCTCAAGGCACTGTCCTAGGTCCCATTATATTCGTCTTATATACAAACAGTATAACAAAATCAGTGAACAATTTAAATGTAACAATGTATGCTGATGATGTGGCTATACTCATCAAAAACAACACTCTCGCCGATTTAGAAATAGATAGTCATCTTCAACTCACTAATTTATTCCAATACCTAAATATTAATAATCTACACGTAAATCCAGCTAAAACCAGTTGCATACATTTTAAAAACTATAGAATTATAGACTAACCCACCCACCCACCCATACACGTACAGTGGTATTTATCAATCAATATATATCAATCAAAAAAGTTTCTCAAATAAAAAAATTAAAAAATTACTAATTATTTTCTTGATAATTACATTTACATTGCAGCTTATATTAATATATTTGTCAGAACTGTCACGTACAGTGGTATTGACCGACCCACCCACCCATACACGTACAGTGGTATTGACCGACCCACCCACCCATACACGAACAGTGGTATTAACCCACCCTCCCACCCATACACGTACAGTGGTATTGACCCACCCACCCATACACGTACAGTGGTATTGACCCACCCACCCTCCCATACACGTACTGTGGTGTTAACCCACCCGCCCACCCATACACGTACTGTAGTATTAATACCACAATACTAAGCTGCACATTTCCAAGCTCAGTTAGTAACAAGACTACAAAGGTCTTCCGCACTCATCCTACACTAAAGTAAATCATTCGTACTTGCCTTAAAATTGGCACAAGCTGTGTCAGCATCTAAGATTGGAATTGTAATAATAATTAATCCTTAGTTTGCCTTTTGGTTTAGAGGGGGAGGGGGGAAATAGAGCTTAAGGGACTTCTTGAACTTGTTCAGCTAATGATCCGCTCTCGTGCTCTGTCTCCTCTAAATGTTAAGAATTACTTAAGCACACTTAGCTGATTATAGTAAGACTGATTATAGAAATATACTTTCGATTAGATATACTCGTCAATTTGAGCTAGCTACTTGTAGCTAGGAGGTTTTTATTTATCGATAAGATCTTTGCTTTAAATACAAATAATACTGCCCTAAGAGAATTGAATATCTTAGAGATTCCACTACTGTATTTTCCCATCATAAACTCAACCATTGCCTTTTGCCACAGTCATAACACACGATTAACTCGATCTAGTAAACATTGTGTATTATATCAATATCCGCATAAACACTTGCAAATGTCACAAATTAAACAATATGAATAAATTAGTGCCAATACCACAGTACGTGTATGGGTGAGCACCCGGGTCAATACCACTGTACGTGAATGGGTGGGCGGGTGGATCAATAACACCGTACGTGTATGGGCGGGTTGGTGGGCCAATAACACAGTACGTGTATGGGTAGGTTGCTGGGCCAATAACACCGTACGTGTATGGGTGGGTAGGTGGGCCAATAACACCATACGTGGATGGGTTGGTGGGTGGGCCAATAACACCGTACGTGTAAAAACTATAGAATTATTGATGATAGAATCATTGATTATTATGAATGAATTTGAGCTTCCATTCCAAACTGAAACGAAATACCTTGGCCTAACGTTTGACAAACACTTTACTGTTTTGAGACAGTATTTGTTCAAAATTATCGTCACAATTATTCTTGCTAAATAGATTTTCTAATTATGATAATTTTTTCATTATGAAACTAATTTATATGGCACTAATAGAATCAAGATTGAGATATGGAATTATTCTCTGGGGCTCTGCGTCCCATACTGCATTAATACGAGTGTTCCGTTTGCAAAAAAGGGCAATCCGCGTAATGGCTGGTGTAAATAGAAGAACTTCTTGTAAAGAAATCTTTAAATCATTTAAAATATTAACTTTATCATCTCTGTACATATATGAAATGATCATATTTTACAAATTTAAAATTTCAAAATTTCAGACCGGTTCAAACAATTAAATTAATATTCAAATCAGGCTGAAATAAGATTACATTAACTAATCAAAAACAAAATAAATATATAGTACCTGAAAAACATTATTAATTTAAAATAACATTCAACATGCACAAAAATGATATATATGACTCGGAAGGACTGAGACTAATATTACAATTATATTTTACTATTACAATTACATTTTAACCTGAAAAGACAACAATTATTAGGAATAAAACAATACAATAATCAAATATTACAAAAATGATGAAGTCTTATGACCCGCAGTGACGATGGCGTCTAGACGTCCCAGGCACGAAGTGAGGATGATACAATCCAAATGCAGTGTCTACAAAGTTCCCTCCAAGGTGATAAAACACGGGGACAAGACAAACATACACACTACACTTCACAACAACCATACACAGACTGCCAGGTCAGGGACGTACGCGTCCTGTGTGCAAAGAAACTAACTTTTTGTTTAAATTGCAAAAGAGGGCAGTTAGAACGATATTCAGTTAGCGTAGGGATTTTTCTTGTAGGTCTCTCTTTAACGATAGTAATATACGATGGTAATTTTCCCTTTTTAAAAACAAACCCGTACATAAATATATTAGGTCAGGCGTGAACATGACAACACTCCCACATAAAACGCACTTTTTCGAAAAACATCTATTGTTTAATGGGGTCAAACTATTTAACACTTTGCCAGCCTCACTCAAAGCAGAACTTGAAACGAATGTGTTTTCTAAAAAGGTCAAGAGGTATTTGGTGTCGCATGTTTCTATAGCATTGATGAATTCCTGACGTGCCAGTCAGTTTTATAATGTTTTAGTTTCTTTTGTGATAAGAGTAAAGTATATCTTTGGCAATTTTAATTTTATTATTGACATTTTTGTTACCATGTATACTAAGTACCATGTATATGACGCAATTATGCAGTAATGTACTGTCACGATGAAGGATATTTGATTTGATATGTCTTATTTAGACTGTTTTATTGTATGGGGCAGAAACATGAAATGTAGGGAAGAAGACGAGACGAGATTGGAAGCAAAGAAGATATGGGTTTGGAAAAGGATGGAGAAAATAGAATGAGGAGATAGAGTGCGAAATGAAGATGAACTAAGTAGAGTGGGCGAAGAGCAAATTATTAAAACTTTGCCGTAAGAGCGCTGTACAGTCAAGTCGGAACATGACCTTACTCCTTCCATCCTCCTTCACTGCTTTTAGTCTTCTTTTATCTTATTTTTTCAGTGTCCATGTTTCTGCTCCGTATAGCAACATACTCCAGGTGTAACATTTTCTCAATCTCTTTCTTACCTCCTTTTCCGACATTCAAGTTGTCTCGAGAAAGGAAAAAGCAAAAAACCACTAAAAAACTATCACAGTGGTATTTATTTGTCAAGTATTTAATCATTACACACAAAAATATTCTAAATTAAGTGATAACTAGAAAAACTTAACAACATTTTTTTATGTTAAAAACTTGTTTAGGAAATCATAAATAACCATAGGCAGCTCTTACGTAATCATGAATTAAATATCAAAGACGGGAATTAATTAACTTTAATTACGGTTAGTTACCTTGCCATATTACCAAGTAATGCTATATTAAAGGAACATTTACGATTCAAATACGTTTTGTTTCTACGTGTTGTTGCAAAGTTTGCATATTTCTTGTTACCGGTATGTTACTAAATGCCCTCTCAGCATACAAACACCGCGGTACGATGAATAATAAAGAAATAGGTCAGTTGAAATCATTGGACTTATACATTATAACGTCAAAAATGTAAAGAAGTTTCCTAAATATATTTGTCAATATTCGAGCGAGACGCTCAGCGCCTGCAAAGTACATGATACACGGAGAACACGCATCGTCAACTACAATAGAAGACAGGCGAAGGGGGAGGGAGGGGGAAGGCCGCGACCTTGATTGGAATGCGGAAAGCTCGTCACTAGGTCATCTTATCGATGGTTATCAGCCCTTTAAATGGATTAAAGGGATTTAAATGCCCGCGCTTCTTCCACTCATAGCTTTAGTAATCATTTTCAGTTTGTATTGTATTATTTAAATTAATCAAACATAAATTATTAAATTATTTCATTACTTTGGTAAATGTAACAGATAAAGCAATGAATACAGGTTACTATTCGGTTACAACAATCTAAAAAAGGATAACAGCTCCACTATTTAATGATATCAATGTCATGTATCAAAGGATACAGGAATGTAATTTAATGATATCAAGTAAACGTAAATCAGAAAACCCACAATCAGCAGAGAGATAAGGGTGGCGTGCTGGAAGCCAATGCTTCTTTCGTATTAACTCCTAGGTTATTAACTGACCAAACACCTTTCTATAAAATAACGGCTGGTAAGAAATGTGGCAGTCCACAAAACAAATGGTAGCTAGAGAAGACTATAAAATACAAATATACAATTCTGCAATAATAAATATTATAGTATGTGTTGAAGGAATTGAATATAATAATATGAGCATGTGAATCGGATTTATTGTTTGACTACCCCTTTGTAAACAGTCCAACAAAAATTACATTATATTGATGAGGGAAGGTGCTCGTAGGTTACTGTCCTATGTTGTGCGATTCTGTAATTTTCTCTTTGTCTGGTTGGATAATTATGTATTTCTATGTATTTCACTGGACACACTTGAACATAAAATAAGATGCAGCCTCTAAAATATAAATGCAAGGCAATGTAATAGCTTTAACATGGTAGAATGCTACACGGTCTAAGGTCTGTCCATGAGTCACGAATCCTAGCTCTTCCGCATCCTCCAGTTCACTTTCCCCTCAGGGCCAAATCAATACATAGCTCATGGGGTCTCTGTCGAAATAAATTTTCTTGAAGGCCTCCATCCTTAGGATACACTCTAATACTTCGAATAGAGGGCGGGGGGGGACTCCATCAACAGTTTGAAACATGGCAGCAACATCTGACCTGGCGTTGGTCCTGGTGAGGTTCGTGGTAAAATATCATAACCATTTCATCGTAAGGACGATTTTCTTTTAAAGCTTGTAATTTTTCTTCTTCAATATTTTGGTGCATTGTTTAGTAAAATTTTGTGTGAGGTTTACATAGAATATCAGATATTAATTTAAGTTCATCTTCTCTTAAATTAGAATTTGAATTATTTGTCATTCTTATTTGATTAGCCTTAACAAAATTTAAAATGTACACCTGTCCAAATGTCGTCTTTATTGTTTACAGATAGGGGTGAAATCAAATGATGAACATTTCCCCTAAAATGTTAAAACAATACGGACCATGGCTAAGTGGTAATGCATTATCGGCACCAAAAGAGACCAAACACATGGAATTATTATACAGACGAATATTGTTTCTAAAGTTTTTTGATATTTCATCCATGCCAGCATATGATTTCTCAATTTCAGATGGCATGTGCGTTTCAGGTAATTTAATTTATTCATTATTATAGCATAAACTAAACTTCCCACTCGTGTTTTTTCACAATCAAAATAAAGTGCAGAACAATGTTGGCATTTATTACACATATCTGATGTTGAACAATCGTTTGACAGAGTGTTAGATGTATCATTATTGTCTAAGCTGCACCACTATGGTCTATCACACAATATTATATTATTTTTCACTTCTTATTTATAAAAGAAGAAACAATTTGTTACATATGAAGGCTTTAACTCATTTGAATTCGAAGTAGACTCAAGAGTCCCACAAGGCTCAAATATGGGCCCCCTGATGTTCTTAATTTTCATTAATGATATAACTACTCACTTAAAAAATTTTAAAAAAAGGTGGCTTAAAGATTTATAAGAGACTGGTGGACTGGAGTATGAGTAATCTTCGGTTTAATGTGAACAAGTGTGCCGTTGTAACTTACACTCGAAAACCTGGTACTGGGACCCTATATTTTGATTACGCTATGGATGGTATTAAATAAACCAGAAAATTATCTTTTAAGGGCCTATGCGATATTTTTAATTCAAGACTCTCGTTTGCAGATCATGTGTTGGCCACCAGTGGGGCAGCTTATTCAGTATTAGGTGTCATTCAAAGACCAAGTAGTTTTTTAAACAATTTTATCAGCTAACCTAAATATCAAACTAACACATTTAACTCCTTTAGTCAATTATTTATTTATTACTGTTCCTAGTGATATTAAATTGAATGCTTAAAAACCATCTGATTTGTAAACTCTTATGACGTCAACTGGATAAAATAAACACTGAACAAACTAAATATCATAATTAATTATTTTTAAGTGTTAAATAATTAGTTGTTTTGAAAACTCCCTTGACATCAACAACCAACATAAATATCAGACAGTTAAAGTAGGCTCTCTGTGGTAGGCCTAAATTTCTTGGAATTTGAACTTACTGTACTTACGAGATATGTTTCAAATATTTTAAGAAACAGCTGTTTTACTTCTGAAGTGCGTAATTTTGAAAAAGTCTTAAAATGATTTTGTCGTCTGCTGGTCTTTTTAAAAAATAAAATCAATATCGTTTAAAACTGAAGGTTTAATTTTAAAATATGGCTTCGACATTCCATGCTACGCAAAATTACCTTCACTTCAAAAAAAGGTTTGTTGAAATCCGTTCAGGAGTTGCCTGAGAAAGTCAGTGAACAAAAACACTAAATTATTTTACATATATAGATTTCGTAATTTTATAGAACTCCTGTGATATATCGACAACGAGTGACGTGTTGGGCTACAGTCAGTGACGCGTTGGGCTACAGTCAGTGACTCGTTGGGCTACTGCTGTAACGGTGTGCTACAGTGTTTCATACAGTTAAGCGGCCAACCGGTCAACCTTATCATCTCTCGCAATCGATCGGTTATTGTTGCCCTTGAGTGAAAATGAACTGATGGAAATCAGCTGATTTACAGCTCAGTGAGTCGATAAACCGTAATATCATTTCTCATTAAGAAATAATAGTCTTTGTTCACGCAACCTTACAGAATTTTTTATTTCGTAAATCAAAATCCTTTCCTATAAATGATTGCTCTAATCTTAATAACCAGTGACTTACATTTAAAAAAATTGTATTTATGATTATTATCATATATTTCAAATCAATGTATTTTTTATGTATAAACAAAAACATATTCAGGACATTTGGGTATAAGTGATGTTATAACATTTAGTTTTAAATTTCAATTAACTATTGTTTCAATAAATAACATATATTTTATTTGAAAAACACACTTCGAAATAGCGGTAAAAGATAGAAATACAAAACAAGTCTTCTCCTTTACAACAAATTACTTCTCATAGTATGTATCACTTTCCAAAGGCTTTTAATTTAAGCTTTATTACTTAAAAGTTTGTAGTTATTTTTATATCAGTTAAATATCTAAACATTACTTAGTATTAATATCTAATTTTGAAAGACAACATATTCATCGAAACTCTCATAGTCGATGAAGAATATTTTTTTAGAGTATTTAAATGGATCGTACCACTTCACAAAACAAAAACACATTGATAGCAAAGATTTGGCCTGTAAAAGTAATTATTGTATTGCAGCTCTTTAGGTGTTATTTGACAGGAAAAGAACTATATCATCATTTCATGAGATGATTTAGTAAAATATTAAGTATTTTTATAGTTTTTAAATGAAATATGTGTAGCTTTAAAAGTAATCAATGACGTTCAAATATAAAAAAGTAATAATAATATCAACGTATAGTCCACTAGATTGGGCCTTACATTTCGTAAATATCTTACATTTCGTAAATATCTTACATTTCGTAAATATCTTACATTTCGTAAATATCTTACATTTCGTTCATGCTATTATTCATTAGTAAAAAATGTAGGCCTACCTCTAATAGTGGGTTATTATTTTTCCAGCAAAGGCTTGGCCGATAGGAAACACCCTCTTTTACAAGTCTTATACAGTGCATTTAAGCTACTGAGATGAAAATCCTTATGGCCTTAGTTGTATTATAACAAGCAATAAATTAGACAACCAAAATAACAAAACGAGTTCCCAACTAACATTTAAATTTATTCACACGCCTTGAACTGGCAAGCAATGAAAGTAGGTTTATAAGGCGATTGTCATATCAAACCTAAGAAATGTCGAAACAGTAGCATAATTATGTTCACTGGGGAATCTCGACAACAATAGGTGCTAAGTAACGCAGTTTACAATCCTTATTGTTGTAACGATTGTGACACTTACATGCTCTGGCTGCTCACGCACTCATTACATAATGACTGTAATGTTCTGGTTGCTGCTGTTGTAGTTCTCACTTATTTCTTTAGATGATTGTAAATAATTTTATGCGTGTATCTTTGAAGATGAACAAAGGAATGTCTTGTCCAAATTAAAACAAAACAAAATTATTGTGTTACATTTATATATCAGAAAATGAGATATAAGCTACTCTAACCAACACAAATAAAATTCAAAAAAAGGCTAACAACATGTTTCAGGTAACTATCGGCCAATATCTCTAACTTCCTCTAACTCAAATATATTTAAAATATCAGTTTTTTTTTTACTCAGCATTTTTTTAATATGAAGCTCAACACCTTTGTATGAGTAAAAACAAGGTCGAACATTAGTGCGATATTTCTATTGATCATCTTATACAGCAACTAATTTTTTTTAAATAATGAAAGTTTGTCGTACCTTAGATCTTTCTTGAAAGCCGTATTTGAAAATAGTCGAGTATTTTTTTTTTTTTTTACATGAAACAGATTTTATAGCAAACAAGAATTTATCACCATAAAATGTGGGCCCCACTACATTTTCGTGAATAATTTTAGTGTCGCACTTTTCCATATCCTAAGAAATTTTGATTTGTTACATTTAAATTTTAAGTTCAATACAAACGAATGTCAAACACGTTTGTGAATCCCTCTGGTCTGATGAAGGTAAACGTGGTATGCCAAAATCGATTATAATATTTGTAAATTTTGCACATATATCGTAATAGATTCGTATTGTGTGACGTTCACTTTATTGTATTTCTACTAACACCGTCATGTGCGAATTAAGTAACGATTTCAAATTGTTAGCTTGCAAATTGGTAGTCTACATGCAGCTAGTTTTGACTACGCTTCTTTTTACGGAGCGTTCAAGTCTCCAATGGCCAAAAGACTACTACAAAAAAAGAAAGTCACTAATTTTTTTTCATTAGGAATGAGTTTAGAAGAATTATCATAAGATAGAAAAATGAGTGAATATCAAGTATTAAGTACAGTTCGTGATCTTTAAGGTGTTATTAATTAGTAACCTCAATATGTAAAGTAGAACTATCGTGATAACGGAACGGATTCACGTTATTTCCACATCAGTCGGCGCAGATATTATACGCACCCGAGTTTGAAGACTATTTAATAAGAAACAAATCAAAATTCCAATCACACCATTGTTTTCCTCGCTTGTACGTTATCACATATGCATTTTAAAATTTAATAGGGCCTATATAAGTTGTAATAATTTTGATCCAAGTAGGAACAAAAAAGTACAAGAATTTTAACTAGTTTTCACTGTTCGTAAACTTTACAGATTTATTACTAAAAAAGTTTATCTATCGCAGTTAGATTTTAACATTTGACTAACAAGAATGTTTTCTTTAGGTTTCACAGGTTTTTAGAATTTTAAATTTTCAATAAAATATGTTAATACTAATTTCCTGAAACTTGGCTTTTAGAGGTAGTAAAATCAATTACTTGCTTGTGTTGCACTCCTTATGATAAATTACTTTTATATGCGTAAATAAATACAGTCATTTTATATATTGATCTAAATCAATTTAAGGTGCAAGTTACCACTGCACTTACTTGCGCATATAACAGTAATGTATAGTAACAAGATAAGGATTGCAACTGCACCGAGTAATTGATTTTACGACCTCTGAACGCCAATAAAATGCTCAGTTCAAGTAAACGTCACACAACACAAATTTATTAATTCTTTTGTGAATCCCTCTGGTCTTAGTGTGGTTCACCGAAATCGATCACTATAATATTTGTGCTTATATTGTAATAAATTTGTGTTGTGTGACGATGTATATGTACCAATACGTATTATGCTAATTAAAACACTATTTATAAAATGTTGATTCAGGAAATTAATAAGATTTTTATTTAAAAGTTTAAAAAAATCTAAAAACTTGTAGAAAACATTCCTGTCAAACGCGTATTAAAACATTAATGCGATACATTAACGGGTAATATTGTGTAAAGTTGGTGCACAGGAATAACTTCAACACTTTGTGTTTTTGGCTTTTTAATTCGATATTTCTGGTATTCCTACTCATTCTTCATTTTCAAACTTTCCAAATGTTTTTCTTGATCCCTGAACATTCATAATGATGATTTGAATTACACTTACCACAAGAGTAGTCACCGTCTTCGGGAAGAGAATTTTGACAAAGTATAAAAACCGTATTTAATATTGTAGGAATTGTCAGTGATTATAGCCAGTTACAGTTTCAAATATTTACTGATATGTGTTAATAGGTTTACTGTTCTTCATGCCACGTTACATAACCTCAAAGTCCAGACACTGATCTGTTATTGATTATTTATTTTTACTCTAATATTGAACACTATTTAAATGTAACTATTTACAGAACATTAAAATCCTCCTGTTTCACAAAAATTTACTTTTAAAAACTTAATATTTGAGGAGCAAAATAAGGATGTCTTGAGAAAAATCTGACTGTCACAGAGACTGTTTAAAATTCTAGCACTTTTTGTAACTTTTTTGTTCCTACTACTTTTTTCCATTAAAATTAAAAAACGCTTCTGTTGTAACGTACAATCATGTGAGGTAACGATGGTGCGATGGATTATTTAAAGTTTTCCTAGTAAACAGCCTTCAAACGCGGAAACACATCTGCGCCGACTAATAGTAAATGCAATACATGACTCATAAAGGGAGTAGTATTAACTATTATATACAATAAATATCTTCAGAAAGTATGTTATCAAGTGTAGAACATGTCGGCACCAGTGGTGCAGTACTGTAACCCAGCTACTTGGAGACAAAGTGTTGTGGAGATTATACGTGATAGGCACTATGCTCGGTCCTCTTAAAACCGAGATGACATCCGCTCAATGGTTGCCATCGATGTGGAAGCTACTATAGAAGTCTGAGTATCCATGGTGGGTAGTCATTGTCTGAATGTGTATCAGTCTTGTAAAGTTGCTGGAAATCAGACCAACACAACGTGTTTCGGTTGCCTTGTAAAGTTGTAGGTCCTTAGTTGGCCTTACTACAGGGCTATTGAAGCTATTAATAAATTACTCATTCTAAGTATCACTAATTAATTAATAACAGTGACTTCACTCTTTCATCTTCACTCATCACTCTCATTCACTCTCATATTCGTCCATATCTCTGCGATCGGTGTCTTATTAATGAACAGTAACAATAATAGTGAATAGATCCCCAGAATATGCCATATGCAAAAATATCGATTTCAATTGTAACAAACATTTTAAAAACAAGGCTATAATGGTGTTGTTACCCGTGTCTGGCAATAGTAATACAATGTACGCTATATTAAAGAACATTCTAATGCCAGCAATAAAGACTTATTTTTTCTATTTTTTTAAATGTTAGTTTTAAACATAGTTAACTTAATTTATAGTTCTATCAACTATTACTGGTATAATCGTATGTATAAATACCGGGCTATATTTTATCCACTAAAAAAAGAATAAACTCCTAGTCTGAAATCAGTACATGAAAAATAATCATCTTGAAAATTAACTAATGCAATTTTTGAAAGGGGTTACACCAGAAATTCATATGGTATTATTTTTTAACGTATGGACAAACATACGATACAAAGTAGGATTTTTAACTTGTATTATTTTATTAATTAAGTGTAACACATTTTATAGTTAAACAGCAATTAAATCGAGGCTAAAAAGTGAGTAAAGTAATTATTGAATTGGAACCATGAAACAGGCTTGCAGACCTATCTACTGTATAGGTCACATTGAGTGAAACTGATGCAATTCCAGCAGTGTAAGCCGGAGGCCGATCATTTCACTTAGCAGAATGGTCCATAACGCGTGGGAAGGCGGCACAAAACACATTGTACAGACACGAGCTACTCAATCGGAATGGCCACAGGTAAACAGGCCACTGCACAACGAACCCGTGAAAACACGTAACCTATATTTACATAACGGATTAAGTGTGTACACTGTGGATTTCGCAAAGCGCGGAGCCGCTCTCACGGAAAGGATCGCTGACCTCACCTGGAGAGTCCAAGAGGACTTCCTTTATATACCCAAGGGAAGGTCCAGGCAGAGATCCAGAGGGGGTCCAAAACAAAGAATGAGAGCTGGTTTCAGAACAGAAAACACTTTTCCAATGAACCCTTCAAGAGCACTTTAGAAATATGTTTAATGAAAATTTGCTCTATAGTTGTAAAAAAATTTGTTTGCGTCAAGTCATGATGGTATGTCTTGATATATGTTAACACTCAGCTCAGCATTGATTTTACATTTTGGGCCATCATCATCCGTTGACGTTTCCGTTTTCACGAGTTGTCCTTGTCCGTTTTTCTCTATCCCTCCAGATTTCCTCTTATCACACTTATATTTTCTGAATTCCTTCTTTTCTTCTTCTCATATTCTCTCCAAATCCCTCCACACTTGATCCTCCCACCTTCCACTTGGTATCATTTTAATAATTATTGTTAATTTTTAAAGTTTTCTTTGAAGAACTTTGATCTATCAAATATTCTATAGAGCTTGAAGAGACATACAAATTTTGAACGCAAGCCATCTTTTATGTATTTCTATATAAACTAATTAATGATGAGTGGCTGACTCAAAAAATTTTCTTTACACTGAATGTAAAAAAATATGAACTGGATGATGTAGTTTGGAAAGATCTGAAAGAAGCAAAAATTAACAATAAGACATTAAAAACAGAAACTAATTTGGACAAAAAGTAGATAGATAAGGTGGTGAGCCAGGAGTTTGAAAAATATAAGGCTGGAACAGTATGATCTGAAATAATAAAGAGGGCAGACACTGAAATGATGGAAGAAGTATGGCGCCTCAAAAAATCTTACCACAAATAAACGCTTCACGTAGTCCTCAGTGGCTGGAAGCGTAAAGTAAGTAAGTACAAATATGGCAAGGGTACTCTTCCTCAATATTATCTTAAATACGTAGAGATTCCTGATCCTTTCTTCTTAATAATTTGTAAACAACACGAAAGTGCTTGTTTGTTGGTGGAGGAACATATCTCAGGGCATTTATCAGGTTAGTTGAACTGGAAAGCCTTAACACTATTGTCTTTGATCGTAGTGCCAGGACTCTATCGCTTTTCCCAGAAGAGATTAATGGTTTGGCAGAACCTTGTCTGATCACTTTGCATACAGTGGAAGTCTCACCTTCCGGTGGTGGGAGCCCCGCCCATGTCAAGGCAAACCGGTGGCCAGGACATGCTCTGACGTTCACCGTTCGGTAGCAGGACGTAGATGGGTGTGCTACAGGAAACTTAACCTGTACGACCTTGAACTCCTGTAGAAACTCCTGGAGTGGTCGGCATCTTGGATAAATTCTTATAAGACCTTTGTTAAAAGGATAAACCGGTTTTTTAACGTATATTTACCCCGATAAAATTATGTTTAGATGTCATTTTGTAGGCATTGTATCGAAGATTGCTTGGTTTTATAATTTTCATTTTAATATTTCGTGATACACATTGAAGGTTTCTTTCGGAGGTTTTCTAATCTGAAAAATAAGTTGAGGTGAAAAACTAAAAAACTCCGAAATTCAATAAACAATAAACACTCATGCTAGAATTTGTTAAAATTTAATCGTTAAAATCTGTTAAATACATGAAAGACAAATGAGGTTCTATGTTTTTGTTGGTATAAGGAAAATTGCCGGCGTGGTGGCTCTGAGTTTTCCAGTCATTTGTAAGCGTCAAACTTGTACATATCTACAACTTGTAGGGGCGATAGAATATAAGTATTTTTTATCAAGTTAAGTAATAATTTAAAGATGATGCCTTACTTAATTATTATTATTCTATTTTGTTTATTGTGTATTAGATAAAATAAAATTACCCAAAATTTATTTTATCAAAGTGCTTTTCAATATTTAATAACATTAATTTATTCATTGTATTTACGATATATTTAAATATTTTAAATTATTTTCAATATGAGACTTTTATTTTCAAGATGTAAGCAAATGAATTAAATTGTTATTCGTATAATTTTAACAGTACAAGTAAACGTCACACAATACAAATTTATTACAATATAAGCACAAAATGTACAAATACATTACAATACAAGTACAAAATGCACAAATATTATGGTGATCAATTTATGGTGGTCGGCATGCTAATTAAAAAACTATTTATAATTTTAAGTCTTGTTAACAAAATCAACATTAAAGATGATTAATTGTCAACAAATGCAACAAACATCATTACAGGAAGGACCACACTCTCTACTTCGTACACAACGTAAAGGGCGTGTGGCCAGCCAGTACTGTCGTCTATCCATCATGTGGATCTGGACGAGTCCGTGTGTAACAGATAGCTGATATTTAGATCCAGAATTATAATCCAACTAATATAATTAGTTTATATAAAAAAACTGCTTTAGGTAAAATATAAATACGTTATTAATGACATTATTATTTTTTATGGGTGAGGAGGGGAAATCCTCTGACTTTGAAGGGGCGTTCTGACCCTAAATGTGGCTCAGTAGGTAAGGCTTCGGACTGTGGAGGGCAAGTTCCAAGGTTCGAATCCCCAACTGAGCTAACGGTCGGTATTGCACCCGTTGAATATCGTTCACACACAGGTCTGCAGGCTCATGTGAACTTACGAGTTAAGTTGAAGAAAATTCAACATTGGTCCTATGGAGAGTACATTCGTGCTGCCCTAAAACTAGACTCGAGGATAATACCAATATTTCTGATCATTCCAGCCGAGGGAAGGGCTTAATAAATCAACATGATTCACCCCATACCAAAGAAATTTACAAATAAATACTTGGTCCATACACGTTTATGTCAAATAAAAATGCTTTACAAAATAAATATAAATACTTGTAGCTAGTATACTGAAATTCAACTTTGTCTCGAGTATTAACAAAAACAAATTATTTTTCATAACTATTCTATTGGAGGTTCCAGATTGTTTGTGACTCTTACTTACGTAAAACTACCGTTCACTTAGATGCACTTAGCTTTGTTTTAAAAGATTGGCAACTCAAGTAAGAGGGCGGCTAGGTTCTCTTTTTAAGTGTCAGGTTATGTGTAACAGTATACATTTTTACTAACTTAAGTTTTGGAAAAACAGCAAAACAATTGAACAAATAACACATTTAACAAAACAATACAAACAGTTTCATTGCAACATACTTATACAGTACTTACAATTCATGTGAGCTTCATTTTGATTTAAATGTACATTTAAAATTAATTGTTTTAGAACATTATTTGTTTGCTTCTTCTAACTTGTTATAGCGTTATTGTCATATCCCTTTCATTAGGGCCTGATTAAGCAAGTGTTTTGTGTTTTGAGATCCTGTTTTTCGCGCGTAGTAAACGGGAAGGTAAACCAGCTTTCAAAGTTGCTATTTCAAGAGAGACTCTGTACTTTAAATGTTACTTCACATGCGATGGTTTTTATATTAAGATTTACCATCGTATACCAGTGTCTAATTACGGCACCATTAAAGATTAATCATTTCAAATTGTCATATCAATTCTACACACAAGAAATCAACTTTTTGAAGCAACTATCATTTTTTTGTCATATCAGGTGGACAAGAAGTGAGAACGAAATTTTAAATTAGAGCTTGGGTCAAGCTGCACATCAATTATGATTTATTAGGAAAACACAAGGATCTTTTCCGTCATACGTATACCACTATTTAATGTCGGATCTTTTCCGTTATGTGTCAGCAATCCCAAAATATTTCCATATACATCGCGCCGCGGCAGTTATGGTTAGGTTAGGTTAGCATAGCCTATTGTAGAATGTTTTTACAAATTACAGGTTCATTCTACAATATAATAACCTAACCTAACCATAACTGCCGCGGCGTGATGTATATGGGCGGCCTCGATGTATTGGGATTCTAAAGGTTGAAAATGAGGAAAACATGTTTTAAATCAATAAATTGAATACCATGTTCCATTATTTATACCAAACAATGGTTAAAATGTATTATTCAATATATTTAAATAGTGGTATACGTATAACGGAAAAGATCCAAACACAATACCACAGAGTCGACATCAAAATATTTGTCCTGTAAAAAATGGCGGTAGTTTATATTTACTACCTTCAGCTTGGTGAAACTTTGATACTGTGCCCAAAAATCTTCTTTTTTAAAAAGAATATTCAAATTGTTTATATAATTAGGGACCATCCAAGGAGTCAGACGAATACCTTAAAAGAGAGAGTATATCAAGTTTTATATCAAATTAAAAGTCTTTATTTGTAGAATATAATGACAAAAATTCAACCCTACATAAAATAGCAGAATTTGAATTTTTTTAATTAAGTCGATTGAAAATGCCGTTTGGCTTCTGTCTTTCTATGGGTTACAGTGGCAAAATACAATGGGAGGCCACTCTGGGCATGGAGATCAATACAATGGGAGGCCACTCTGAACATGAAGATCAATACAATGGGAGGCCACTCTGAACATGAAGATCAATACAATGGGAGGCCACTCTGAACATGAAGATCAATACAATGGGAGGCCACTCTGAACATGAAGATCAATACAATGGGAGGCCACTCTGAACATGAAGATCAATACAATGGGAGGCCACTCTGAACATGAAGATCAATACAATGGGAGGCCACTCTGAACATGAAGATCAATACAATGGGAGGCCACTCTGGGTATGAAGATCAATTTCCCAAAGGGTGTAACTTTTATATCTATTTGGAACGGTCTACGAGAAAGATAACGCAGTTTTTTTAATAATTAAAAAATTTGTACATTTGAAATACTGCCAATTTAATTAGGACGAATCAATTTATTTTGATTTTGTTTTGTTTTATTCGCATTAGATTAATTTTTTAAATAATTTTGTATCACATTTAAATTTACAAATTTTTTTGTTAAGTGGAAAAGAGGACTGAACAGTCCTAAATTCGCCATACAAATAAAGACATTTTTCAATTTATTTCAATCTTTCAAGGTCTAATTTTTAGTATTTTGTTCTACTAATAAAGATCTTTAATTTGATACATGACTCGGTAAATTCTATGTTTTAGATATTTTCTGACTCATCAGAGACGATATATAAACAATTTAAATTTGCTTAAAAACAGATTTTTAGCCATTTGATTGATGTTTTACAAGTTATTGCTTTGTTACAAAACGGTCCAACTAACAGAATTTTATCAAGCTAAAGTTTGTAAATTTTAACAACCGCCATTTTGTATAGGAACACTATGTTGAGGTCGCCTCAGTGGCACTGTTTTCCAAAAAAAGATTTTTAATTTGATCTGGAAATAATACACACGCTCTAGTTTAAGATTTTCATCTGACTTCTTGTGGGCCGTCTCTCTGATGTGATAAAAAAATTGACAGTTGCTTGAAAAAGTTATTTTTACTTTCTCCCATATGCGTTAGCATAGAGACAGTATTATGATCGTCAAATAAAAAATGTTTTACAAGTTGGTCTAAACATCCATTTTAGGGTCCTATGAACAAAAAAAGTTTTTTTGTGTCTGTGTGTATGTGCGGTTAGCTGGATACCACACGGATGGATAATTTTTAATGAAATGTTTCATGTAAGTGTATTTAGCCAATATCTCCGGACCATTTTTTCACTTTTTGAAATGTTAGTTTTTTTATTTAAAAAAACATACAAAAATGAATTTTCTCAAAAAAAACTGCTCTACCAATTTTGATTAAATTTTTAGGGAAGATGTGAATTACAATTCAAAATATTTTAGTAAAAACCGCATATCTCTAACTTGACTAGTGTTTGAGATATGGTAAAAAATATATTTGGGAATAAAACTGGCAATTTGAAAAGTTTAGGTTTTTTAGTGTTTAATATGGGGAAAAGTTTGTACCAATTTTTTGGAACAGTTTATTTTGTTTAGGATTGATAATGTTAAATGTTTAGTATGTATTAGTTAAAAGAAATATGGAGCCGTCACCAGACTTTTTGAACGCTCTATACTAGAAATGGCTTTTTAAATTATTCAAAACCAATTTGTTTCAAGCGTGCAAGAAGTTGGTTTGGTTACTTTTCACGAACGTACTTGGAAGGATGCCATCTGTAACATTAAGGAAGAGTAGGTCCATACAATTTATGTTCCGAGATAAATCCTAGGCAGGTATTCAAATTCAACCCTGGTAATCTTGAACTTTAGTGAAATACCTGACATTTTTCGGTGTAAGAAGATTCAAATTAACCGCAAAGGGAAGTGTCAATTTCAAGTTTTGGAGTCCTTGAACTTTTGGAATTAAAACTTGTCCCCACAAACACTTCCTTGAGATGTAAAAACTAACCTTGGTCCAGAAGTTTTATTGTGAGGAAGTCTTATCAAAACGCCATCCAATAAACAGTTGGATTATCTTCCAGCCTTTGTGTCAAATCTTTCTTTATATAAGTAATTTGCTGAGAAATTATAGTCCAAGTTACTCAAGAAGAGCCGTCAAGAGCAGGTTAATGTTTCAAGGCGAACAATGTTTCAAACTTTTATTGACAAAACTCTTTTTAGTAAAGGAAATTCTCTTACTTATATAAACTTATATATTCCTTGGCCAATTTGTTAAGTTAAATGAACAATAGAGGTGGAAGGGGAGGACAATAGAGGAGTTTAATTATTCTTTAAAATCAGACCAATACTACATGGTTCGGATTCCACATAAAACTGTAAGTCCCTTATTTTCCCTGGCTATTGGGCTATTAATAAATAGCTTTTTATAAGGTACAGTCTACCTTAGTTAGTAACAATGACTACACTCTTAAATCTAGATTCATCACATTCATTCGCATCTCATAGTCGCCCCTATCTCTACGACCGGTGTCTTAGTGACGAATAATGTATAGACTTCGATAAAAACATATTTAAAACAATAAATGTTTTAATTTTAACAAACGAATTCAAGGATCCACGGGTAAGTTTGAATGGTAGTTTAACTGTTTAAAGGTCAAATGAAAACAAAAAAACGATATAGTTACTTCACTTTTATAATCAGGCAATATTAACGCTTTAAGTTTGAATACTATGTTAAAAATGCTGTTGGCGTACACCGAAAAAAAAACTCTCATGGTGATAAAAGTATATAAAATTTCAATCAATTCGTTGTGAATTATTTTGTAAAGTTAGGAGAAAAATGCATGAACAGTCAAAATGATGGGTCCTCAACAGTACATAATGGCTCGTGATAAATAGTGGTCATTGAAAATATTCATTAACTGATGTATCATGGAAAATGTACGTGTTCAGGTGTTTTGTCACTGTTTTAGACAAGGCTTGATAACTTTTACTAACTACTGATCTGATTTTTGAGCAGACTTGACACACCTCATATTCAATTCTCTCCCGAGTACAACTCTCGAATGGTGGCCCACCATCCCACCCACCCATCCATACATGTACATTATAAAAATTAATTAATAAAAAACATTTATTAGCTTTATAGTAAAAAATGTTTTCAGACACGTGGGATTTTAACTAATTTTTGGCAGAAAAAATAGTTTTTCCTTTGGCTCATGATTCCATCATTATACATGAGCCGCCTTCTCCATTACCAGAAGGATTAATTCATTTAAGCCTTATGAAACAAAATGACTCTTACTTCTCCTACCAGTAAACTTATTGGAAACAACCCTTCGAACAGAGATCAACTATGAGGTGCTACAGAAGTCCGTCTACGGTTAATAACTAGCGACCAGTGAAAGGGACTAATGTTTTTGTTATGAACCACTTTCCTTTCTACAGAATAGCTGTAAACATGGGCACATTGTTACAAAACTATATTGACTATTGTTGTGTCATACTTTTAGTATAGATAGTATGCTAAAAACAACACCACTAAACATATTTTTATGACATTTGGAGGGAAGAGTTTTTGTATCATAGTGACCCATTAAGAAACGATTTCTCGAAATTCCATTCCTAAGGGGTAGAAACAACCACTCAACTTTTTTATTTTTTTCCATAAACGTAACATTGGCATTAATTTAATTTAAAAACAAAAGAAACACGACACAAAATCTTGGTTGAATCGGTTTTCATTGTGAAATGTTCAAGTTAACTCTGCCTTGATTGCACTACTTTGCACCCCCTAAAGTAGACTTACAGGGTGTTCTATGAGAACAGCAGTAGGCTGAGCTTTTATATTGGCGTGATGGTTTAGAGAGAGGCCCGCAGAGGGAAGGATAAGCAAGCGCAGAGAACCACCTCGTAGCGAAGCAAGGTATATCGTTTAGTAAGTTGCTATAAGTTCACTGTAACCATAGGAAATAATGCAGCTATTATTTTTGAGCGCACCGCTAAATCTCCAGTCGCCAAACCGTTACCAGCCCTGTTTTCTGCTTTTCTATTAAGTACAAACTTTTAAAGTAATTATTCTAAACTGTAAGAGTATTAGTCTAGCAATTTAATTAAAAATATTTTTCAAAACAGGTCTTGGGTAAAATTAAATACTTTAGTTGTTCATAAAAAGAAGGAAAGAAAAACAGGAACGCATTAGACAAAAAAATTTAACTATGCCACGAATAGTTAGAGGATAAAATAAATAAATAATTTCTTCAAAAAATAATAAAACTTGCAGTTCTGTTATCAATATGGTTGCTATCGACATGGACAATACTAGAGAAGTCTGGTATGTCCATGTTGGGGGTTAGTCAGTGTCTGGATGTTGTGTAGGGTAGAGAATTGGTTATCAGGCTTGTCAATCAGCTGAAAATCAGACCAATACTACGTGGTTCGGATTCCACGTAAATTGTACTGTAAGTTCCCTAGTTGCCCTGACTGTTGGGGCTATAAATTACCCTTTTTAAGCATTAGTCGAACTTAATTAGTAACCAGACTACAGAGGTCATCCACACTCACCCCTCACTCATACGATCATTCGTATTCCCCTTAAAATACAAACATTATTTACAACGTTGAATCACGTCTCCTATCAATAATAATAATGGTTTGTTATTACTTTACTCATATTAATATTTTCCAATAAAGAACATAGTTTCTCTTCCTTCCAACTTAAATTTATGAACATAGAATATTTTATGTTTTAATCAATTAATTGGTATTATATCACAGTTTTACCTTTTCAACATTTATTCTAACTAACAGCTGTAAGTGTAGTGAGATAAATGTCGACATGCTCAGAAATGCCGCGCATAGCGCAAAAGAAAGCCGGTCACTTGAGTACCTCTAACAATTACATTTAATTGGCCTAACTGCAAGCTGGTTATGAAAGCCAGTACAGTTACGAAGGGTCTTTCGTTATCTATCCCTTTCTATATTCAACATATAAAATAAATAAAAAATATAAATAATATAATACCTTTTAAAACATTTCTGTGACCAGTTTTATCCTAGCGGTACAATATGGTAACGCAAAATATGATTTGGAAAATTGACAGGGAAGTTTTGATTAGAGTTGTATTATGTTGGTCAACCTGATCAGTTTGATCCAGAAGAAGTAGTCTTTATTTTATTTGTTTTTGTCATCATCTTAGATTCTTTTCATTTATTGTTGTTTTGCAGAGTTATTTTGATCTGATAAACTGTGTAAACAATGTCTGGATTTAATATATATCTGTATATAATCCATATTTATTTATAAAAATTTGTTTCAATTAATAAATGGAAAAAAAATTATTTCCATGAATTTTATATGTGTAATTTTAATATATAATGCTGACAATGTTGGCTGATAGCTAATGAAGATTACGTTGAAAAAGCACAGTCTCGAATGTGATATGAGTGGGTAATTAATTTAAACTCAATATGTACTCGCTCATCACGAAATCTCCGGATCAAATAAACAGATTTTGACGAAATTTGGAGGATAGTTGGCTTTTGTATCAAAGAGAACCTCCAAGAAAGGGTGTATCGAAACTTATATTCCTAAGGGGTAAAAAAATACCCTCAACGAAATATTTTTTTTCTGTAAGAGTACAATTGGCATTAATTTAATAATTTATTACAGACAGCTGACGAAAAACATAAACATGACAAAAAAGCTTTGCTAATTTGGTTTACATTGTGACATTTTTAAGGTCATATCTATATGATTGTAGGCCTTCTACTTTGCATCTCCCTGAAAGTATACTTATAGAGCTTTCTAGTCTAATGTAAAAATTTATTATCTAGGAGAACGGTGGCTGAGATTCTATACTGTCGTGATATTTTTTAGAGAGAACCACGAAGGGAAAGGTAAGCAAGTGTAGGGAATCACCCCGTAGCGGAGCAAAGGCTATCAGCCAGTCTCATATATTTACCAGATTACAAGGACGGACTAGTATTTGCGTGAAGTTTCGACGCTCCGCTAAGTGGGAATCCGAACCAAGGACTTGAGGTCTGAAGTCTTAAGCCACTAGCTGAACTACCACGACGACACTTACGCCAAAACTATCGTTAAAACAGAACCACGCAAGACATTAAAGGGAAAAACACAATACATGATAAGGTCCTCAGTCAATCGTTATGTTTCTTTATAGACTTTGTTGTGTTTTCTATGATGCTGTGAATGGCCACGTGTACGTATCTCTAAGTAACAGTGCCGCAATAGTCTGTAACACAGTTTCTGTATCTCACGGGCGGTTGCGCTAAAGACTACTCACTACATCTGAGATTGCGCCAATATCTAACGGCGCGGTGCACGTCACTCGACAGAACGCCACTTGCAGTGTGTTAGCCCACTTGCTTAACCACCGGCACGACGGTTTACACTCCGCTGGCCGACTACAGGCAGCTGAAGAATTTAAGTACAGTAGGATAAATTTCTATAACATGATAACATTTTATATGACCTCTATTTTATTCTCATGTCTTGCAGTTGGCTAACTAGGCCGCCAGTTGAACGTTGAGTAAAATTGATACCATTTATCTCGGGTATCAGAAGGCTTTTGCAATTTTCTTCACCACGTATAAGATCTAGTGGCAGAGCGGTCTGTTAGGACTTTGTGCCTGAGTTAGAGATAGCGCAAGTTTGATTTCAGGCCTTATCTGTTAGTTTTTATCAGTAATATCCATTTTTACTGTACTGGTTCTCCCACCTACTCTGTTCCCTGCATGGATCATTAGTCTATGGGGAATGGGTATAGTAAGTTAAAGAAACAGAGGTCGAATCCAATAGTGCACTGAATGTTTGTCGAGTAGTTATTTCTCCAGTTTGCCATAAATACAGGGAGGTACTGACTAGGCGACCAGCACCTAGTCAGTACTTCCCTGTATTCCTCCCACTTGATCAAAGATAGTCCTAGTAACTATTAATGCAGATACTTAAAGATGTACATTTAACACAGATATTAGTTGTAATCATTTATACAGAGTGGAAAAAATATGGAAACGCGTTGACAACAACTTTATTTTTGTCCATAGATAATTTGATAATTGATTTTTTTTTACTAGTTGTGTTCCATAAAGTAAAATTTTTTGTCGGAATAATTTACTTTAAATCGTTAACAGTGGATAAATAATATTGTTCAAATTAGAATCTACATTTTACGGTGACAACCACGTCAACGTACCATCTACAACATTTTCAAGATAACCAGACGTTTCACCCATATCAATGTGGCATCCTCAGTGGTTTCTCTGAGGTTCTGTCCAAATTAGTTACTTTGAATTAGTAAAGTAACTAATTGTTCAAATTAGTTACTCTGAAATTCAAATGACCGCTACTCTGGGAAAGATAAACCTTTCGAAGTCCGGTTTACGGCAATTAATTTCTCTTGAACAGACCTTTCATTTGATACCAAACTCAACCTAGGATTACAATGAAGATTTTCGTTTAAATCCTCGTGGTCCGTCCCCCAGAAAAGATGAAATGTCACTAATGGCATCAAAAAGTATGTTCTTTGTAACCATATTTCACTTTTACAAGTGAAGTCATACAACAGTTGTGGAAGCATTTCCACATATTTTGTGCGCCCTGTAACTGCCACTAAGGCGATCGCTGCGGCTATTAAGACACAATCTCTGTTCCTTGTTCTCTGTGGTGCATCATATACAACA
The DNA here is from genome assembly GCA_035578905.1 of Stictocephala bisonia. Classification (NCBI taxonomy): domain Eukaryota; kingdom Metazoa; phylum Arthropoda; class Insecta; order Hemiptera; family Membracidae; genus Stictocephala; species Stictocephala bisonia. The sequence continues at coordinate 70,972 of JAQJVL010001423.1, read as the reverse complement.
TAATTTTTTTTCTATTTGCCGCTTTCTCAGTTCTCTTGTTGCAGTAAATTTTTTCTTCGCGCCTTCATTCATTCAACTACTTTATATATAAAACATAAATTTATATGAAAGGAAAACTGGTCGAATTCCTTTAGCATCACTCTAACTCAAACTTTTTCCAAAGCAATAACTTCCAAAATACCGTAGGTGTTTGGGTATTTGGAAGGTAAGAAAGGATTCTATTCCTCGCATACCTCAGTGCTTTCTCTACTACACGCACACCTATTTGTGCCCAAGTTTATGTTCGATTAAATTAGGTTAGGTTAGGTCAGATCTGATCAGGTTAGTATAGGTTAGGTTAGGTCAGATCTGATCAGGTTAGTATAGGTTAGGTTACATATTTTATTACTCTCCATTAATATATTTCTGAAGGAAACGTTTGAGTCTGGAGTGCACTAAAGAAATTTAACTGGAAATTAGAGTTTAGTTAAAGGGTAAACCCTAACCTGCACGAAACAAAAACCATAAAGTTATCAAAGAACCTTTGGTTATGTAAAGAGGTAACCTTTCCCTCCATGGAATTCTTGTCGAAGCAAAATCAATAGCTGACTCACGGATGGCTGGAGGAGACGGATGCTGCAACTTGGTGCCATCTCACGATCCTGGGGCCCTTGTACTCTGCACCGTTCGGCCAGCTGGCATTTGAAGGGCACTCCCTCTCTCCAGTCTGGGCAGTCACGTGCCCTGACCCGCTCACGTGAGCTCAAGGCCCGCTCAAGGCAGACTTGTGCCTATCCACAGTCTAGGTCACAGGTCGTAGGCACACCCAGCCACATTCTGGTACAACACATTCGTATTGACATTGTTTGATAATGACTGACGCACTGTTTACCACAGTATCAGTGAGGAAATGTTCTATCGATCAATACATTCCAGGAACTTGGGTACAAAGTGTTGTGGAGATTGTAGGCGATAGGTTCCATGCGCGGTCCTCTTAACCCTTTTGGTGCCGTGGCATTTTCACATTTCCTATGTGAAAAATGCCTAGCTATTCTTGGTGAAATTGCAAGGTTTCAAACAAACTTACGCAGAATCTATGTTTCTTGTCATATTTATATTAATATTTTTTTTTTAACTGAAGGAAAAGAAGTGTTCTTTCTAATGAAGTATAGTTTACCTTCCTAATTAAAAAAGTTTGTTTTACTAAAAAAATTTGATACCTAAATGTTTTTTGTTTTTTCTAATTTGAAGTTGCATAACATATTTACAAAACATTTTAAGAATTATCCCAGCATTACCATTTTATAGAGAATTTCAAACTGAACGAAGGAAAACAATTTCATTTACCGTTATTAAAAGTTTTTTATTTTATGAAAATGTATAGCTAAAGTAATGCATTTTGGTTGTTTAGCAACATAGAGAATAATTATTGAAATCTGTAAAGCAGTTTATCTTAAATAAAACTGGGATTGTTGATTTGCCTCTGTAATGTTCTAATAGTTACAAAATATTATAGCTTACTGTCGGATAAATATAAGTTTTTGTCAGATGAAGTTATATCAGCAATGAAGTCGTCATCTACATCAACATCGTTTTGGCCTAACCTACTAGCGCTAGCAACTAATGTATCAGGAGCACTTACGTTTTCTAATAACGTTAGCAAAAGTATTTTGTATTCTACTTGAATAAATGTATCGTCACTCATTGTAATAAGTGTATCGTCACTCATTGTAATTAACTTCTAAGTAGATAAAAAATTAGCTATAGAACTATAGACAAAAACACAAGCACATTGGTGCGAAAGACGAACTCAGCTGCACTAACTACTGACGTGATATAATGTTTACTGCACAATCATAATCAGCTGCGCAATTGTACGAAAAAAGTGTGAAACTGACGGTGGCGCTTACTGTTGATTCGTCTGGTATGACTTCGGCGGCTGATTGAACAAAAATAGTCATGTAGTATAACAACGGTGCGTCTCTCACAGTGACTCCCGGGGCTATAGGGGTTTTAATACTATTACGGCGTCCGCTCAATGGTTGTCATCAACAATGTCACTACCAAGGAAGTCTGAGTGTCCGCGTTTGATGGTGGAGTCCGTATTTTGTGTTGGAAGTGAACTGAGTGTCAGGCTTTTAAGTTAGCTGAAAATCAGACCAATACTTTTGATTAATGGCTATGTCTAAGATAAAGTCGACATCAGTTAGTAACAGTGACTACATTCGTCCATATCTTAAGGATCGGTGTCTTAATAATGAAGAATGAATAAATTAATCGTAATAGAAAGTTGCGGACATTGAAAATCATAGTCAAAAATACAAAATTACGAAAAATCTATGTTGAAGATAACAATTGTTACATACATGAAAAAAAATATATATATATAAATATATATACAGCGTTTTTTCCTACCACGTTACATTTCTCTCCTGGGAACCTGTTCAGGATGACTCGGCATCAGAGTACAGGCCCGTGGAGAATGTTGACAGATTTCACTATTCCGTTCACATTCCTTAGTAAAGGATACATTTGTTTACGTCCTCTGCCGGACTTTATTTAATTGAATAAAGTCGGGTTTTGCTCTCGTTTTTAAATAATTTTGTCTGTTTCACAATTTTTGCTAGGTCCTATGCTCCCGCATGCGTTTGTATCCAGCTATTACTTACTAATGTATAGAACAAAATTGTTCTACCCGTATGCCTACCTTGAAGTTTAGCATATACGCAAAATATTATTATTTTTTTTTATCCTATCAACATTTTAAAGATAAATGTCTACGTATTCATCCATATTCAAACTTTTCAGCAAATAAATTATACGTTTAATTGTTCGTAATGTTTATTTAACAGGGAAAGGAACGTTGAATGGCTACTTATTTTATGTTAGTGATCGTCTGCGTTTTGTAACAATTACAAGAAAATAGAACCCGCTACGTTAACGAACATTATGGAAGTTAAAGTAGAACCAAAACAGTTTAAACAGGTAAATGTGAAGGGAAGTTATTTTTGATCGAAAAATTAGTAGGCCCTAAGTGGGTAACGGGAAAAAGGTCCAATATATTACAGGGAATGAAAGCGATCACATTCCGAAAGATGTGTACTTCACCTGGTCCCACGGGACCATATGTGATAGTCAACATTTCAGATGAAACGTTTTGTATGAATGATCCTAATTTTTTAATTCAAATTACCAAGAGTCAAAATTTATAATTATTGACATCCAGCCGAAGATAGTATATGCAGATAAATAAACATATCCTGCCAGTGTTGAGCCAGTTTTACAACTTAATTTCATATTAATTATTGTAATACACAAACATTAATCCAAAATGTAACGTGGGTTCATTTATTTATTTTCTACCGAATCACGTGCAGCAAGAAAAAAAAGTACAAAACGTAGTTTGGCTGATTCTCACCAAGACTTAAGTGCCTTTAAATAGTTCTGCGACCCCATTAAAAATACACCGCTACAAACGTAAATCATACATCGTAAATTTCGAGCCGTCAGAAGGTACATTACCCATTGTTACAGCGACAAAGGAACACATGTTACCTTTGTGGAATGCAAGGCCGTCCAGATGACATCTGACTCTTGACACATCCGCCAGACTGCACGTGCATCAGACAACTGCACGAGAGTGCATTATGCACAAAACGTCAACATAACTCTCGGCGCCCTTTCAGATCATGCACCAACAACCGTAATTTACAGACGTTTCGAATCACTGTTATTTTCTTATTGCGACATCTTTCCTTTGGATTCGAATAAAAGTTCCAGATGTGTGATAACCAAATGTTAGCAGACTTAGGTTTTTATTGGATTTTGACACTATTTCGTACAACCAATAAGAAAAAGTCCACCACCCTTAGAATAGTTTCTATGCTTTGTATGTTAATTGTGGAAGACTGTATAGTACTGCATGTCTGTTAAATTCGGATATTTTGAATATGTTTGGTCTGGTCAAATTATTTTTGAAAGCGAAGGTCCTGACAACTCATCCTAACCTTGTGTAAACTTGCAAATATGTTCTTCATTGTCTAATATACTATGTAATAATGTATACACAGTACACATGAGGAAACCACACTCATTTGAAAGTGTCCCGATTTCTACAGAAACATTAAAAAAATTATGGCTTTTTTTAAAAGTTACCCGTAAAATCTATTAATGCCTAAAATTTGAACTATTTCGAAATAAAGCGAATGCATTCTTACCTTGCCACTGAGGAAGTGAGTTTTTATATTATTGGTTTTGATGAATTTTTATACACCGTATAGCTCGAGATCGCCAATTATTGTTTTCCGCTTAATGGTTACCGTCCCTAAATTACGAACCGCTAAAATCAAGCTTTTCAGACCCCCTCCCCCCGTGTAACGGACTTGTAACGGTAATACCTCACCCCCCTCAAAAATTACGTAACGTTGTCACCAGCCCCCCTCCAATTTTTGTCACCCATTTTAATGCATATTATAATTTATGATAGTCATTGTTTTGATTTTGTTTCGCTGGTTCTCTAAATGGGAGAGAACATATTACTAACTTTTTAATCTTTTAAAAAAAATCTTGTAGTTTGTGAAAAACGATCAAATTTTGTAAACGAATTCAAACAAATTTTTGAGGTTCAATATTTACGTAAGGCTCCTCTACTCCCCCCCCCCACTCTCTTCCGTAATGTACAGCCTAATGCTGCCAAAAAAACCCCTACCCCCTAAAGGCGTTACTTAATTTAGGGACGGCACCTGGCATAAACATAAAAGAATACGCTACTAGAGTAAACTTAGCACATATTCTAACATGATTAACCCCACCCACGTGGTTCAGATTCCACGTTAAGCTATTATAGAGGTGCACTGCTGTAAACCCTACTACTTGGGAACAAAATTTTGTGCAGATGCACATGGACGAAATATATTAGATTCTACGCTCGATACTTTTAATACCGTCTTGGCGTCCGCTCAATGGTTGCTATCGACGTGGACACTGCTAGAGAAGTCTGGTGTGTCTATGCTGAGTATTAAGCAGGGTCCGGATGTTATGTAGGAGAGAGAAATGAGTATCAGGCTGGTCAATTAACTGAAAGTGAGGCCAATAGTAGTGGTTCGGTTTCCACGTAAAGCTGTAGATCCCTTATATTCCCTGGCTATTGGGATATTAATAAATGGCACTTTTTGAGCATAAGTTGAGCTTAGTTAGTAATCAGACTATACAGGTCATTCTATCCGCATTAAGTCTTCCGATCATCATGTCTGCCTCTTTTTAAATTTTTAAGAAACTGTAATAGAGTTTTTGTAAAATTTAACTGATTTTTAAACATATTTCAGCCATTTCACATTTTACTTCTTTACATTCAATTTCGTAAGTGAATCAGTTCATATGAAATATCTCGAGCTAGGAAGAAGATAAAGCTTGATTTAAAACAATTTTTAGTTGGTTTTGAAGTTTCAAAGTCAAAGACGACGGAACAAATATCAGAATGTAAAGTTCATCTGGGCTTCATTCATCCCACTGGCCATAAAAATCAATTTTATAAAGTCACTTTATGTTTTATTAACAGCGAATAAACAAATACAATACAATACCATATTAAATTGGGCCGCTTTTGATAGTTCTATATTACAGTTGACAGTAGTGAAAACGTAAACAGAGACCGAGCGTAGTGACCGACGGGGTTAGCAAGCGAAGCGTGCAGGGTTTTTTCAATTTTTCAATATGTATTGTGATAATAATAGACTATTTCCAGAAAAATGGCAGTAAAACTATACAGAGAAGATTTTGTTCAAAAATATTATGTTATATTATACGTAATAATATAGCGTTAACACATAACGAGTTCTTTTAGAAAACATATCACTTTCTATAACATAGAATGTGTACATAATGTAATTTGTACGGTACTCTTAATCCAAACATAATTACTTAGTTTGTGGTCATTTTATTTTGTATACACTTTTAATACATAATACGACTCTAAAATACTTCTATTGTTAATAATTAATGTGGATAAAATAATAAGAAATTTAATTGGTTAATTTATAAGCTAGTTTGTTAAGGAGAGGCCGATCTCCTGTTTAACCTTACTTTTAGGGTAGCATATATGTTCAACAAATCGATATGTCGAATTATCGATATATCGCAAACCAGATATCGGTCTAACGATAATATCAAAAGAAAAATATTGATATATCGGGTAACCGATATATCTATTATCTAATTGTAAATGATTTATCTGTATAAAATGATGCACTAACTCTTATGTTATGACCAAAAATACATTCATATTTTGCTGTCACTGAATGTCAAAATTAAATATATAATTAAATATAAAAGAATAATGTAATAACACTCGTATAGGATCACCACCCGTTTCATCCTCTGGTCTACAATGAACTACATTTTAGTTCGCTAACCTAACGAAGTAAAGTTACTCTATTATTTCGATGCATGTTTTGTACGCGTAAGAGACAATTTACACGTGGTTTTTTTTTTTTTTTTTTTTTTTTTTTTTTTTAATCGTGATGATTTTGAGGAGAGAGATTAACGTAAATATTTAGTGGTATGATACATATATTATCGAAAGACAGTATTGATATTACTAAATTAATATATCGAAACATATTTACCGATATTTCCGATGTATCGATACACCATTGTCATCCCTACTTACTTTCCCCATTTCCCATAGGCTATTATCAGTTCGGAGAACTTATAAGATAGAGTAAGGGGAAGAACCAGTACAGTACTGATAAAAACCAACAGTCAAGGCCAGAATTGGAATCTGCGCTTTCTCCAACATGTTATTTAACGAATTAAAACATATAATCTAAAGATTGGAGAGCTTGATATGTTTTAGCGGAGTTTTGAACTTGAAATCGTTTCCCACAGACCCGCCTACCGGAGTTGACTCTCTCTCTCGGTCCAGTTGCACAACCCGACCCTGGGCTGCCGGACACAGTGAAAGTGTTTAGGTGCGAGATGATTCGCGACCTTGAGGTTGCATCTTTTTATTTGTCCAGTTTCTTTAAACCGTGAAGTTTCGTAATTTTTATATGTTAACAGTTCGTTGAATATGCGTTTTTATGAAAACTTAAACTAAATGACACGTCTTTACAAGATAAAATATAGGGAAATATATGGTAATACTAAAGGGCTTCTCAACCTAAGTTGAGGCAATGACTACAGATGGAATCTATCTGTAGTCATTGGTTGAGGCAGCCGAGGGTCTAATGACCTGACCGTCTTCCCTCCCTCTGTCGTAAATAAATTAGTCAAGGCTGCATGCACATGCTAGTTCAAATTTGAACTTTTCGTATTTGAAAATGTATTTTTAAAATATTATAATCAACGGAATTTAATCGATTTTTATTATGTTTCAGTTTTTGTACCAAATTAATCGGACTATATTAACAGTTTCTGTAAACAACATGAAACAAATACTATTGGCTATATCAAGTGATATATATTGATAAAAATCTCTTAATATTGTCCGATTAATTTGGGACAAAAACTGAAACGTAGAAAACCAATCGATTAATTCCACTTATTAAAATAATTGTTCATTGCATTTTCAAATACGAAAAGTTCAAATGTTAACCAGCATGTGAAGAGGAGGTGAAGACGGTCAGGGTTGAGAAACCCTTTAACAACAAATTTAAAAAAATTTTTATGGTTTATTTATTATTTAGAACAGTCAATTATACTATTTAAAATTGTAAACCAAGTTTGACTAGAGGCAATTTGCATAAGAGATTGTATTCTAAGTCTTTTCTGGTATGAATTATTTTCTTATACCAGAGGCGTATACTCATTGTTTGGCCTCATTGCAATTTTGAGAGGCTGCTATTTCCAAACGAATCTTATTTAGACGGAGTTGCGGCAATGTTTTCCTATAATAATGACATTTAAAATTAGGTATAACTCCACTTATGCTTACATATAAGATTTTTCAGATTTCAACTTATTTATATTTCCTCCACAGCGAAAAACGTCCCTCCAAAGCGAAAAAGGACAGTTAAAATGACCAAAAAGTCAGTAACTACAGTGGGAATGTAATCCTACAGTTTAATTGTTCTGTGTTTATTAACATTAAGAGGTTTCCAGACTTTTTGAACATCCGGTATATTAAATATACAGTCTCAATAAATATGAGGGATATCAAGTTGTATTTTGCTCATCTTTCGAGAGAACTTTCCTCATACTATCTGTTTGTGTGACAACCACCACAGATGGTATCTTCATTTAACCTTGCCACCAGAGATCCTCCCCAGTGGCGGACGACTTTCCCTTCTCGCCCCGCCCGTCTGGACGTTGGGTTGGTTACTCGCTCAGACCAACTTTTACTTTCTTCCCTATACTTGACGATGACGACTTGGCTCTCCAGAACAGGTTCCGCACAATACGTTCACTGACCGGGAGAAAGCAAGAGCCAGTAGAAACTGCGGTTGCCTTCGTGAATTTATTATTTCAATAATGCAAAATCAGGCAGATCATCCATCCATTGTTGTGATTAAGTCTGCATTGATTAATTTTCATTTTAGAATTTACTATGGCAAAAGTTGAATCTATACCTATAAAAGGCAAAGCCCTCACTGACTGACTCACTCACTCACTCATCACTAATTCTCCAACTTCCCATGTAGGTAGAGAGCTGAAATTTTGTTCACTGTTTCTTTAGAACGTAAATAGGACAACTAAAGTATTTTCATCTTGATCAAGAAGTCCTAAGGGGTAGAAACCACCCCTAAAAGATTACTCCATAAGAATAACATTGGGTTGTTTTAGTAAACTAATAACAGCTGTTTTAAAAATAAAATAAACATGTTTATTTTGTATGTTTGACATTATACTATTGATTCCACAGAACAAAGCTGCTCTTTGATAGATACATTTTTAATACTATACTATGAGTTTAATCTTTAGCTGTTAAACACAAACAAATAAAATGAACATGTTTGAAACATGCTAACTAATTCCATTGTGTATTTATACTAAAATAGGTAGCAAAGCAAGTAATGTGAGTGAGATACTGTAAATAAATTTAATATTGTGATTTTACGTTACACAGTTGATCAATCTACTATTATTTATAATCAAAAGTCACATGCCGAGGCCGAAGGCCGAGGTGTATATCGAGCGCATCAAGCGTTGGGGTTGGCACGCGAAGCGTGCAGGGGTGTCCCCTAGTCATACACACATATATATATATATATATATATATATATATATATATATATATATATATATATGTATAGATATAAAAGGCAAAGCCCTCACTGACTGACTCACTTATCACTAATTCTCCAACTTCCCATGTAGGTAGAGAGCTGAAATTTTGTACACTGTTTCTTTAGAACTTAAATAGGACAACTAAAGTATTTTCGTCTTGATAAAGTACTCCTAAGGGGTAGAAACCGACCCTAAAAGATTGTTCTATAAGGATAACATTGAGTTTATTTTAGTAAATTAATAACTGCTGTTTTGTAAAAAAATAAATAAATATGTTTATTTTGAAAGTTTGACATTATACTATTGATGCATTTTAATACTATACTATGGGTTTAATCTTCAGCTGGTAAACAAAAATAAATGAAATGAACACGTTTGAAATAGGTATTGTAAAACAAAAAATGATTTGTCATAATATGGGTCTACTTACAAACGTGATAGCACTTATCTGGACGAAGTATTACCTGTAACAAGTACACGTTTAGATTAGAATTATAAAAAGACACAATATTTTAAAATACAATCAATATAATTTTTATTAGACAATTGGAACAGGGGGAGGCGGTGGCTGAGCAGTTCAAAACGTCAGGACTTTGTACCTGAGTAAAAGATAGTGCAGGTACGAATCCTGACTTTGTTAGTTTTTATCGGTATTATTTACCTTGCACTGTACTGCCCCCCCAACCACCCCCTTACTCTGTCGGATAAGTTCATCACACAGTTCAATAGTCTATAGGGAATGGACAGTTTAAGATTAAAGAGGAGATGGGCCTCTTCTTTTTTGGAAAAAAATCACCTAAAAATATATTTTCTATCCACCATCAGTAATTTTATATTATTTACTCGTAATCATACAAACATGAGTTATAGTTACAGTAGTTAGTATACATTATGGTAAAAGCAAATATGATCCTCAGTGATGCATTAACCTTTTAGGGACTGAATTACTAAATTTCGTCATTTACTTTATTTACCTTGAGGACCGAATGACGAAATATGGTCGTTACTAAACGTCATGTTGAGGACCGAATGACGAATCCTGTAATTCTAATTTTGTTACATATAACATCCAACTTACCACTTACGATAACTTGTACATCTTTGTGATGATACGGAGACATTCCAGAATGTTGTTTTCTTTTGTACATATGGAGCTCTCTTTTGGAATTTAATGTCAATGAAAAGAACTGACAATAATAGACAGAGTTAATTTTAACAGACGAATCTGACAGTGTTAACAAAATATTTCATGTTCAATCTAAATTATTTTGTTTATTTTCAATCCGATTTCTGTATTTGTAAGTGATAAAGTTTTGACTTATACAACACAGTTTCCCATGCGTAAAATATTTTTTGTTTACGAACTATAGGCGTAAAAAAAATTAATTTTTATAACAAAATAAACTTTTTTGACAAAATATAAATATTTAAAATTATGAGACGACTTTTTGGACATTTATTCTGATAAAGTACTCAATTACAAACATTCTGGTCAAAGAAGTACATTTGTATCTTTATTAGAGTAGATTTTATAAATACATTTATAAATATTTTACATGTCTATATATTTTACATGTCGGACTTAAAAAGTGAGGCAAATAAAAAGGGTTTAGCAATTTTTTGGTCCTCAAAGGGGAAGCATGTGTTAAATAAAACCTACGCAATTCCATCTAATTTGCATTGTGTTCAACCAGTTTACTGGAGATGCTACTGCAGCACGTCTTTGCTATAAGTGTCATAGTAAATGAACTTTGCAGTATCAGCACATCTGAGAACCGGTCGACCTCGACTCACATAGACACGTTTTTCTCCAAGGACACCCGATAGGGCAGCTGCAATTTCTTTGGGACGAAAAATTAGTCTATACATTTTTTGTAGGTTCTATATACTGGCGTTCCGTCAGGTTGCCATCGGCGTGGACACAACTAGAGAAGTGTGGGGTGTTTATGTCGGGTGGTTGTCAGTGTCCGGATGTTGCATAGAGAAGAGAACTGAATATAAGACTTGTCAGTTCAATCAGAATTAGATCAATACTACGTGATCTGGATTCCAAGTAAAACTGGAGGTTCCTTAGTTTCCCTGGCTATTGGATTATTAATAAAAGGCTCTTTCTAAGGAACAGTCGACCTTAGTAACAATGACTACACTTGTTCATCTACACTCATTCGCCCTTATATTCACCAATATTTCTACGGTCGGAATCTCAATGATGAACAATGAATAAACAATAGAACAGTACTTAAAGGAGGCCGTTTCACTGCACGAAAACACGCGTTTCTATATCAAAGATTCGGCTCGTAATAATGATAAAATCGTAACACTTGAAGTGTCATTTGATATGTGAAGAACTGTTCTAGTGGACCATTAGTTGGTTTTGAAAAAAAATGGAGTATTTTTATAATTTTGTCATAGTTTTAAATGTGTTAAACTTTACACGTCACTCTTAACTATTTGAAATAAAAAAAAACTGAAAATATCAACTATATTGGACCTTTGACAATCATACAGTGTTCACTTTAACTCATTATAATAATAAACACGAACCGAACAGTTTAAATACAACAGCGTGTTTGACCCGCTGACGGTTAATCTGCATGTTTACTATAGGATGGGCCTTCAATTTCCCAGCGGTGACTTGGTGGTTGTGGAACGGCATCTGAAAACTAATGTTTACATTCTTTATGAACGTTCTTCATGCGTTAGACTATCTTCGAAATCCACTCTGTCCCAGATACAACTTCGATAACTCATTCTTCTTTATTATTTGTTATGTTCAAATACTTTCGGATCAGAAAATAAAATATCTTCTCAATTTACGCAGGTTCGTAGGCTTCCCGATAAAGTTGAAATTCTTCCGAAATTGAGCTTGATTGGTACTTACACCTTCAGACGGCACATAGGTATTAACAATTTTTGTTTTTTCGTATCCTTCTTTTTTGATAAGGAGAGGCTGAGTTCTTTTTCAATCTTACTCATGATTCAATCTCAAAATAACTTTCCCCTATTCCCCTATTTCCTACTACCACATGCTATATAAAAAAAAAAAAAAAAAAAACCATCTGTCAGTATTATTTAAGGTTATTTTTATTCTACGTATCTTAAATAGCCAATAATATGTTCTTGACCAAATGACGATTGTAATGACGCTATTACGCGGCTTGTTTGGCTGTTTAAATAAAGATTATTTTCTTTCTTTCTTTCTTATTTCTTGAACTCCCCATGAACTATTTGTCTGTGTGGGGAACTTTTCAGACAGAGTAAGTGGGAGAACTAGTACAGTGCAAGGTGGATATTACTGTTAAAAACTAACAGTCAGGGCAAGGATTCGAATTTGCGCTATCTACAACTCAGGCACAAAGTACTTTACGCCTTAGACCGCTCGGCCACTGGTTGTCCCCCCGAAAAAATGTGTGTAAAAACTTCGATTGTGAAATTTTCGTGAATAGGTTTGTGCAGCAAGATGAAGCTTGGGCCTAGTCGTTATCTGTTATTGACCATCATTTTTAGTTATTGTTAAGTATCAGTTTACTTTCGTTTCAATCAGCCTTGAATCGTCATCGAGTTGCGTACGCTGATAGTTCTCCAGTTACGACAGTTGCGCAGGATATTCCTTCACTTCCTCTCCACATGATAGGTCGTTTACCAGCGTATCTTCATTTATCACCAGGCGGAAATTTAGACGAATGCGCACTTGAAACAAAAACATTATCCTTAAATTATTTTTAATCATTATTCATTAATAAAACGCCGATCGTAGACATATGGGTGAATATAGGGGTGAATGATTTTATATGATCGAGTGTAGTCATTGTTACTATCTAAGATCGACTGTAACTCAGACTGTTTATTAATAGCCTCGGAAACTAAGGGACCTACAGTTTTACGTCGAATCCGAACCACGTAGTGTTGGTCTGATTTTCAGCTAACTGACGAGCCTGATACTCTGTTATCTCCCATACACAACATCTGAACCCTGGCTACCACCCGACATGGACACCCCAGATTTCTTAGTAGTCTCCAAGCCGATGGAAACTGTTGTGTGGACGCCTTACTAAGAGGACCGAGTATAGAAGCTATACTTTGTCCCGAGTGGCTGGATTACAGCCCTGCGCCACTAGTGCCAACTAAATTATTTCTTATGATAGAATCTGCAAAAAATCCTTTAATGAAATGCATTTCGTATCTTCAGGCGTATTCTAATGACTCTAATGCTACATCTTACAAACACGGTTTAAGAAAGTTATCCGTTGTTTTCTTATTACTTTTCTTGTTCTTTATCGGTAAGGGAGCCTAAAATAACCAATCAGAGAAGGGAAGGCCGTTGTTCGTCTTTCATCACCAGAGGCTATCAGCAACAGAACAAAATGGACATCGAAGGCCACGGGCAAACAAACCATTGTTGGCATTCCGTTGCCATAACGACTGTTGTTGTCTCTAACTGTTCTGTTACTGCTACTGAAAACAGCTGTATTGTTTACTACTCTACTGTCTTTTAGACAGTAAAAAATAACGGCCAATCTAGAACTGTGTAGCAAAGGAAAGAAAATTTGCCGGCTCAGTGGTAAATGCGTCGGACTGCGGAGTCCAATGTCAAAGGTTCGAATCCCCAACTGAGCTGATAGTCGGTACTTCACTCGTTCAATAAAGCGCAAGCACATGCCTGTAGGCCAATCTAAACTAGCGAGTGAAATTTGATTTTTTTAAAATTGACATTTAGGAAATAAGTTCACTCTACCTTATTCCTCATTTAAATTGGTAGCGATTTATTTATGGTTACATGAATGTTGTGGCATAAACCTTCTTTTTTCAGTAAAATACAAAAACTTTCAATTTACGAAACTATTTTACAAACAATGTACATGTGCATAGTTAAGATAAACAGATAAATCCATCTATATATACAAGGTTGGGTAAAAGTCTGGAATATATTTATTAATTTCAAAACTATTGAAAGAAATGTAATAAAACTTTGCAGTTATATACATGTCCCTATAATAAACATTTAGACATGTTTTACTAGTTTTTCGTATATGCAGGGGTTAAATGTAAGCCTACCTCCAGTTATACGTCATTTTAAAGGTCTTTGTTTCTACAATACAAAAGTGCAAACCTGAGGTCAAGAGGATGACCCATTCAGAAAATATAGCCACATAAAGAATTAATGTCAGGGTTGGGAAAAAGTCTGGAATATATTTATCAATTTTAAAACTATTGAAAGAAATGTAATTTTGTAGTTATGTACGTATCCCCTACATCAAACATTTAGCCATATTTCACTTGTTTTCGCATATCCAAGGAATAGCCCATGAAGTCTTAAAAATTAAAATAAAAACTCGAGTTACACCTCATTTAAAACGTCTTTGTTTGTAAAAAACAAGAGTGCAAATCTGGGGTCAACAGAATGCCCCAGTCAGACAATATAGCCTCTTAAAGGATTTAATATCATACAGGGTGTAAATAAAGTCCCGCACGGGTTTAATATGTTCTGAACGATAACAGATAAATCAATAAGATTTGGTACATCAACATTACACCTAAAAATCTACTTATTTACGGAAATATCAGTTTTCTGTCATATCATGGGGACGTCCCGCAAGGAGTCAGAAGGAAATCTGAAATAGGAGCATAGGTCAATATGCACATCACTTTAAAGGGCTTATCTAGCAGAGTGTAATGCCGCAAACCGCACACAAAAAAGTTGATCCACTACAAAATGGCGGCTGCTCAAATGTTTTACTTGGTTACATTTTATTAGTATCCACCACCCCATTAAAGAAAAACTGCAACTAAATGCAGGTAAACTGCAGCTAAATACTACATTATGCCTGTAATACAGAAGTGAGTTGTGACGTTAATTATCGTCAACGGTTTCAAATTTGGTCCTAATTTATAACGGGGAAAACCTGGTAACAGTAACAATTAGAAAGATCTTATCTTTGGGTCGCCCTTTGGACTTTCCTATTAACCAGTCTATTCATATTAGGCTATTCTAGTTTCCTTGTTTTAGTTGTGCTGTCCAACCTTTCTGTCAGTGCACGTTAGTACAAAAGAGTTTGTCGTATTTCTTGTCGTTCATCAACTACACTATGTCGCTTGACGAACGTGAACGTACAACACTTCTTATGATGGTTGGTTGGGGAAACAACAAAGGATCACATGAGGAAGCGTGCCATTTATTTAATGACTATTTTCCCGAGAGGCAGCCAATTTCCAGAACAACTGTAGGGAGAACTGTTCAACGTTTTATGGAAACAGGAAGTGTTTCCGATCGTCGTAGGTCAGGAAGACCCGCTACTGCGACAAACGAAGACAAATCTTTAGAAGTCTTGTAGTCATTTATTGAGAACCCGCACGAGACCCTACGCTCAGCAGCACAAACTCATGACATCTCTTTTACGACTGTAAAAAAAATTCTGAAAGGGTCTAATTTTAAGCCGTATAAAGTTCATTTGGTGCACGAACTCAACGAAGATGATTTCGACCGACGTATAGAATTTTGCGAAAATATGATGGCCAAAATAGATCGCAACAAAATTGATGTAAACAATATTGTGTTTTCGGACGAGTGTTCATTTATGCTGAATGGAAGCGTAAACAGGCACAATTGCCGTTACTGGAGTAGCAAAAATCCTCACTGGATGCGGGAGGCACACACACACAATATCCACAAAAGGTGAATGTCTGGTTTGGTGTGATAGGTACCCAGTTGGTAGGTCCTTTCTTTATTGAAGGACATTTAAATGCAATATCTTACCAACGTTTGCTGGAAAATGAAATTACACCAGTACTTCGACAGATGTTTGGAGAACATTTTCAGAATATCTGGTTTCAACAGGACGAGGCGCCCCCACACTACGGCATCAACGTAAGAGCCTATTTAAACACTGTTTTTCGGCAACGGTGGATCGGAAGGCGGGGGACTGTGGAATGGCCAGCGCGTTCACCAGATCTCTCTCCATTAGACTTTTTTGTTTGGGGTTACCTTAAGGACAATGTCTACAAAACAAAGCCTCAAAATTTAAATGAACTGAGACAAAGAATACGTCAAGAATGTCAGGCGATTACTCAAGTTGCCCTGCAAAATGCTGTTAATAGTTTTTATGTGCGTCTTCAAAACTGTCAAATAACCGGAGGTGAACAATTCGAGCATTTACTCTGAAAACATTTGGTAAGTAAACATCTTTTTCCAATCAAACATTTGAACAGCCGCCATTTTGTAGTGGATCAACCTTTTTGTTTGCGGTTTGCGGCATTAAACTCTGCTAGATAATCCCTTTAAAGTGATGTGCATATTGACCTATGCTCCTATTTAAGATTTCCTTCTGACTCCTTGCGGGACGTCCCCATGATATGACAGAAAACTGATAGTTCCGTAAATAAGTAGATTTTTAGGTGTAGTGTTGATGTACCAAATCTTATAGGTTTATCTGTTATCGTTCAGAACATATTAAACCCGTGCGGGACTTTATTTACACCCTGTATAACTGAACTGCTTAAGAGCAAGGCTAAGATTATCTATTGCTGCATAGAGCTATAATTTATCTGACTGAATATGAGAAATTAATTTTAATAAAAAATAAGTAACAAATTATTATAATAATATTCTTAAACTATTTTTAGTGTAAACATACTGTTAAAAGGGGTTTAATAATTTGCCTTTCTTATTTTTATTTTTGTTAAATAACATAGTTGTTTTTATAATGCAGTCGCTCGTTACAATTGTTAACAATCAACAACATACTCAACAGGGACCTCAAACTGTTAAATAAATAGCCGTATAACTAAGAATAATTAATAATATGACATTAACTTCTTTGAATCACTGTATTTTCTGACTGTGTCATGCTTATGACCACAGATTTGTACTCTTGTATTGTACGAAGAAAGACCTTTGAATTGAGGGGATAACTCGAGTTAGACTACATTTCAAATTTTTAAGACTTCCTTCCTGGGCCATTCCCTGGCCATACGAAAAAAGTAAAATATATCTAAATGTTTAGTATAGGAACATGTACAATTGTACATAACTACAAAGTTTCATTACATTTCTTTCAATATTTTTAAAATTAAATATATTCCAGACTTCTGCCCAACCCTGACATTAAATTCTTCAAGTGGTTGTATTTTCTGACTGAGTCATCCTTTTGACCTCAGGTTTTTTCTTTTGTATTGTAAAAACAAAGACCTTTAAAATGAGGTATAAGTCAAGGAAGGCTTATATTTAACATTTCTAAGACTTCCTTCATGGGCCAACCCCTGCATAAACGAAAAAGTAGTAAAATATGTCTAAATGTTTGGTATAGGGACATGTACATAACTACAAAGTTTAATTACGTTTCTTTCAATAGTTTTGAAATTAATAAATATATTACAGACTTTTGCCCAATCCTGTATAAAAGCCAAATAACACTCAATCACTGATTGATTGATCACAAAATCTCAAAATCCACCGAACGGATTTCCACGAAATTTTAAAGGAAGTTAGCTTTAGTATTGAAGGAACCCACTGAGAATGGATTTTTCAAAATTCCATTCCTAAGGTGTACAAACAGCCCTCTGAATTTCTTTTTTCTATAAGAATATTATTGGATTGAATTTAGTATATTAATAACAGCTGTTATGTAAATAAATGAACATGTTTATTTAATATATTTGACATTACCCAATGGATGCATCAAGTGTTTAATCTTCAGCTGTTAAAAAAACACACACACAAATGAATTAAACACGTTTGAAATAGGCTAAGTAATACAAATACTAATAAATAGGCAGCAACGCAAGTAGTGTGAGTGAAATACTGTAAATAATGTAATATTGTGATTTTACGTTATACAGTTAATCTACTAGTATTTGCGGTCAAAGTCACATGTCGAGGCCGAAGGCCGAGGTGTATCGAGCGCAGCGAGAGTCGGGGTTGGCACGCGAAGCGTGCAGGGGTGTCCCCTAGTTAAAGATAAATGCTAGTCACTTAACTTAGTAAAATACGTAAAATTACCACGTGTAATTTATAAAATCCGCTATTTTAATTGTCCTTTAAAAGCGTTAAAATCTGTTTTGAATTTCAAAGCTATTGGGAGAGCATTGAGAAGCCGCAAGCCACACTGCAGGAGATGATTTTCAGAAAAAGATGAGTGATGCCAGGGATTGGAAGATTAGTTCTGTTTCGAAGGTTAACATTTTGGTATGGGAAAGAGATATGGATTTTTCTTTGACGAAGGACAAGGTTTCCATAATATAAATAGGAGGTAAAGTGATTGTTTTGTGGATGCGAGAAACTCACTGCTGTTTAATTTAAACATTAACCTAATCACTCTCTTTTGGAGGACGAAAATATGTTCTGTCCTCGATGACCTGAAGCCCCAGAGAGGGATCCCGTAAGAAAAGAGAGGATAAACAATCCCGTAATAAATTGTGAGAAGATTTTTAATATTAATTAAGACAAGCTGACAATCTTCTAATAACAAAAGTACCTGAATTGACTAAGTGGGACACTATCCACCGGTGGGTCGCGACCCATCGTTTGGGAACCACTGCTTCATTGTAATGATGTAAAAGTAACTTATACATGTGTATTTATACACTTTTACATTTAAGGGTTTTTTAAAATTAATATTGTGAAGTTTTACAGTAATTACAATCCTATATGCATTGTTTATAATATATCAAAGAGAAAATATAAATTATAATACAAAAGAAAACATGTTTTTACCCATTAAGTGATTTGGCTTTAAATGGTTCGGAGTAATAAGGAGAGACAGGTCTGCCAATGTCAGTGAGAGAAAACTGTTACAGATTTACACACCTGTCGTCTGCAAGGTGAACTTGAATGATTGCATGAGTGTAGGATGAGTGAGAACGACCTTTCTAGTCTGGATACTAACTGAGGGCGATTTATTAAGAGCCTAGTAGCTAGAGAAACTGAGGTAATTACAGCTTAACGCGGAATCCGAACCACATAGTATTGGTTTAATGTTTAGTTAATTGACAAGACACTCAATGCTCTTTCCTACACAACAATTGACCCTTGAATACGGCCTAACTCGAACATCCCAGACTTCTCAACTATAGTCCACGTTAGGTCAAGATTCAAGGTTCAAGATTCTTTATTTCCATTGATCATACAAGATGACATAGGATTAGTCAAGCAATAATATTAATAATAAGTAATAAACAGAAGTATTAAATTTTAAAAACCATTGAACGGACGCCTTGTCGGTATTTAATAAGACCTAATATAGAACTTATCGCGTAGAATATCCCACATTGTTCCCAAGTAACTTGGTACCAGAACTGCGCCACTATCTGGGATTGTCCGTGTTACGTGGTAGCTGTAGTGGTAGTCGGGGTACAGATGTTGTGTAGGGGAGAGAACTGAGTGTAAGGTTTGTCAGATAGCTGAAAATCAGACCAATATTACGAGGTTCGGATTCCACGTTAAGCTGAAGGTCCCTTAGATGTCCTAGATATTGGGCTATTTCTAAAGAACAGTCAGCCTTAGTAACAATGACTACACTCATTCATCTCTGCACTCATCATACTCATTCACTCAAATCAAATCAAATCAAATACGCTTATATCTCTACGATCGATATCTTAACAGCAATTGTTTTCACTATAATATGTTTTTCTACATACTAAAAACACTTTATGATCGATATATTTAGACGTATGTATAGAATACAATTCAATAATATGGGAATACGAGCCAAAAGAATAAAATATCTAAAAACTTTAGTTTTCCATATGCTCCTCAGCTTTTACCATAGTTTCAGTTACAAACACTTTTGTGTTGTCCTGTTCAAGACTTAACTAGATAAGAAACGAACGGACGTTGAGACAAAAAGACTTTTGGAAATACTTCACACATAGTTTCATTCTATTGTTCTGGGGGTTTCAAAAATTCGTTTCGCTGTTTTTACTAACTAGCACCTAGTTCTACTCGGTCGATTTCTGCTTCTAACAGTTCTATTTCTTCTACTTAACTTCTTCTATGCTATTACCGCAGTAGTTGTTTTATATGATTATATTTAATCATTGTAAAGTAAATTTCTACATTTAATTGTTTGTATGACTAAATTAAATGTATTATATACTAAAATAAATTAAAAATGTATTGGGCTATAGTATTTTATTATTTAAAAACTATATATTCATATGAATGTTTTTATTTTTACAAAAATGTATCACTCCAAAATGAAAATGAAAATTTGTTAATCTTTAAACATTTTAAAAATATTCTATGTTACTGTAATAAATATACATTTTATTATCTGTAATTGAAATATATATTATTATAATTAATTAAAATAAAGACTTATCCTTGACCAAATATTAAATTGACTCATTTAAGTGTGCAATATACATTCCGACTTTTACGGCACCTCACAAGGGAGTCAGTGCCCCCGTAATTGGGTGCATAGAGTTTGTCTCAGAATATTTGTCAGCACTTAAAAGTAATAAATTTGACAACTAAACCTAGCGACTTCTTGGGTGACAATCTAACCTAAATTACTGGCATCATTATTTTAACCCAGCTGGGCGTAGGGATCGCAAATATTTTCAACATATCGATATTTCGAATTATACATCGCAAACCAAATATCGATCTAACGATATTATCGAAAGAAAAATATCGATATAGGTATCGGGTAACCGAAATCGATCACCATAATATTCGTGCATTTTGTACTTGTATTGTAATATATTTGAACATTTTGTGCTTATATTGTAATAAATTTGTGTTGTGTGACGTTTACTTGTACTGTATATATACCAACACGTATTATGCTAATTAAAAAACTATTTGTTTTACATCGACACACTAACAACTAATCGTGATGGTTCCAGATTGTTGACTAACCCTGTATAAAAACAATAGAAATAGGCATAACTGCAATATTCAAAAGACAAATTATAGGAAATATTAGCTATGTGACTGTGGATAGTAGGCCTTACACTTTATAGGAAACTGGGTCAAACACATTCAATCTAAACAAAACGAGCGTATTATAAACGCTTCATCTATTACCACGGCCGTGAATACTTATTACACATTTGACCAAATGCGAAGGTTGGAGCATATCGGCTGTGCGACCCGTCCTTTCTCTCGGCCTTACAATGCGTGTTTAAATTTTGAATACCCGTTACTCTATTACTCTATTACTCTATGTCACGGGTGACGGAGCAGGCGTGCTTTGAGGCGGGAACGTTGGCCAACCTGTATCTGTGTCGACATTTTGGGACATCCAGCTGATTAGCATCGTGGTCGTGCAGCACGGCGTCACTGTCGGTTGGCAACAATGACAGATATTGGCAATTGTCAGCTGATCAATTTCTAACAGCTGATAAATAGACAAATAGCTTGTATTGGACCACGAGCTAAGATGAAGTTGGGTTAGGACGAGTTGGTGGGATAATAAAACTTGTATTGGTAGCTAAGGCAGCCAAATTGTGGACGAAAGTACAGGTAAATGAATAACGAAATCATATTTGTATAATAATAATAGTGGGCTCATCGTTTTGATTTTATTCACAATTTGTTAAGAAAAAATCTAATCATAAAAAAAGGTTTTTATAAAATTTTATGAGTTTTAGGTGTACATACTAATATTTATGGTTGATAACTAATTTTTAATAAGGTAATAATGCTAAGCAGGGTTGGGGTGTATATTTTTCATTTCAAGATTATCAATGTGTATTTTTAACCTCCAATATAAATACGCGTAATTAGTTGTTTGATAACTGTACATAAGATTGTTTGTTGAATTAATAATTGGTAAAATCGATTTAGAAGCATCGATATCATAAGATTTATGGGTGCACGCAATGTATTGTTTTATTTTTTACAAGTGTGTTACTCTCTATGGATGGCATTTTTAAAAATCCCCACGATATTAATTATTGTATAACACATAATGGTTTAAGTAAAAAATCAATATTATAAAAGACTGCAGGTTTTAAGTAAAATGTTTTGACATACATTATGCTTCTTAAATCATCTTACACACAATACAAAACGCGTTTGTGATGATTGTAACAGGATGATGTGGTCATCTATTATATGGCATCTGAGGGTTGGCGTCGTACAGTTAAGGCATTTTACTTTTTCTTTAAAATATACTCTTATATTCTGTGATAATCAATAATAATACGCCAGAATAACTTATTTTACCAGGTCGTTAGGGCTAAGAAGCCTCCCCCCCCCTCTCTCTCTCTCTCTCTATTTCCCTCCCTCTCTCCCACCAGCCCTACCTCCCTATCTTTCTCTCTCCCTCACCCCTCTCTCCTCTCCATCGCTCACACACACACCCACACTTATCTTTGTGTGTCTTACGAACCATGGGTAATGGGGTAGAAATGTTATGGTCAGATGGGAATCGATCCCAGACCAGCTGCATGTCAGCCACCACTTTAACCCCTTAACTACGGCCGCTCCTAAATATATATTGAACATAATGTTGAAGAGTTAGGCGATAAATGCTCAACAACAGCAATCTTAGAACTCCCTTCACCACATGTGACGTTCAGGGTCGAGTCGTGAAGGTGCTTAGATATGTATATCCTGCAGGGAACAATGGTTCCCACCACGGTGCCCTATTGCCTCAGTGATCGTGCCATAGTCTCCTCCCGCCCATCTGGGCCAAGGATGCAGGGATATCTGTCAAAGGTGGCGGTACAGTTGTCTACTATAATAGTCGTGGTGACATAGCCATTGCGGCATCCTCGATGTAGACTTTCGGGTGGGGAACAATGCACTGTGTGCTTCAGTCTATCCAGTCGAACAGACGTGATACCTGATTATTATTGTGCTAGTTCGTGCCAATGTATGGTCAACTCCTGATAAAAAAAAATGCATCATCACCAAGTCAAACCCAAAATTATTCAACCTTTGCATTGCTCGTCTTCCACCGTTCATAGAACTATACTCACAAAGAAAGAGTTGTCATTCATCATTGTCATTATATGTTCCTTAGACTGAGACTCCCAACAAAAATTACAATGGCTGAACATAATAACCCATTTTACCTTCAAGAGTTTCTTCTCACTCCAAGGGTTACAGTAGAACCCTTTCCGTTGAGCAAGGTTAAACCACTGAACGCTTTTCTTTACATCGAGAATTGTATGATTTTTCTTCCATGACAGTAGAGGGTTCCTGCAGAATGGGTAGATCAGGCAAGGACGAGGTCTGAGCCAGATACGTCCTGCAGTATGTGTAGATGAGGTAAGGATTGATCTGAGCCGGAGAGGCTCTGCAGTATGGGTTGATCAGGTGAGGATGTGAATTAAGCCGGAGAGGCCCTGCAGCATGGGTAGATAAGGCCAGAACGTGATGAGCACCTACCATGCATATTGTACCAGCATTCTAACTGCCAACCAACCTTATTGTAACAGGACCCTAAATGCTATCCAACCTTATTATACCAGCACCCTAACTGCAACCAATCTTATTGTAACAACACCCCCTAACTGCCAACCAACCCAATTGTACCAGGACACTAAATGCTATCCAACCTTATTATACCAGCACCCTAACTGCAACCAATCTTATTGTAACATCACACTAATTGCCAACCAACCCAATTGTACCAGGACCCAAAATGCTATCCAACCTTATTGTACCAGCACACTAACTGCCAACCAACACAATTGTACCAGGACACTAATTGCTATCCAACCTTATTATACCAGCACCCTAACTGCAACCAATCTTATTGTAACAGCACACTAACTGCCAACCAACCCAATTGTACCAGGACCCTAAATGCTATCCAACCTTATTATACCAGCACCCTAACAGCACCCAATCTTATTGTAACAGCACACTAACTGCCAAACAACCTTATTGTAACAGCACACTAATTGCCAACCAACCTTATTGTAACAGCACACTAACTGCCAACCAATCTTATTGTAACAGCACCCTAACTGCCAAACAACCTTATTGTAAAAGCACACTAATTGCCAACCAACCTTATTGTAACAGCACACTAACTGCCAACTAACCTTATTGTAACAGCACACTAACTGCCAAACAACCTTATTGTAAAAGCACACTAATTGCCAACCAACCTTATTGTAACAGCACACTAACTGCCAACCAATCTTATTGTAACAGCACCCTAACTGCCAAACAACCTTATTGGTAAAAGCACACTAATTGCCAACCAACCTTATTGTAACAGCACACTAACTGCCAACTAACCTTATTGTAACAGCACACTAACTGCCAACCAACCTTATTGTAACAGCACACTAACTGCCAACCAACCTTATTGTAACAGCACACTAACTGCCAACCAACCTTATTGTAACAGCACACTAACTGCCAAACAATCTTATTGTAACAGCACCCTAACTGCCAAACAACCTTATTGTAACAGCACACTAATTGCCAACCAACCTTATTGTAACAGCACACTAACTGCCAACCAATCTTATTGTAACAGCACCCTAACTGCCAAACAACCTTATTGTAAAAGCACACTAATTGCCAACCAACCTTATTGTAACAGCACACTAACTGCCAACTAACCTTATTGTAACAGCACACTAACTGCCAACCAACCTTATTGTAACAGCACACTAACTGCCAACCAACCTTATTGTAACAGCACACTAACTGCCAACTAACCTTATTGTAACAGGACACTAACTGCCAAACAACCTTATTGTAAAAGCACACTAATTGCCAACCAACCTTATTGTAACAGCACACTAACTGCCAACTAACCTTATTGTAACAGCACACTAACTGCCAAACAACCTTATTGTAAAAGCACACTAATTGCCAACTAACCTTATTGTAACAGCACACTAACTGCCAACTAACCTTATTGTAACAGCACCCTAACTGCCAAACAACCTTATTGTACCAGCACACTAACTGCCAACCAACCCAATTGTACCAGAACACTAAATGCTATCCAACCTTATTATACCAGCACCCTAACTGCAACCAATCTTATTGTAACAGCACACTAACTGCCAACCAACCTAATTGTACCAGGACCCTAAATGCTATCCAACCTTATTATACCAGCACCCTAGCTGCAACCAATCTTATTGTAACAGCACCCTAACTGCCAACCAACCCAATTGTACCAGGACACTAAATGCTATCCAACCTTATTATACCAGCACCCTAACTGCAACCAATCTTATTGTAACAGCACCCTAACTGCCAACCAACCCAATTGTACCAGGACCCTAAATGCTATCCAACCTTATTATACCAGCACCCTAACTGCAACCAATCTTATTGTAACAGCACACTAATTGCTAACCAACCCAATTGTACCAGGACCCTAAATGCTATCCAACCATATTGTACCAGCACACTAACTGCCAACCAACCCAATTGTACCAGGACACTAAATGCTATCCAACCTTATTATACCAGCACCCTAACTGCAACCAATCTTATTGTAACAGCACACTAACTGCCAACCAACCCAATTGTACCAGGACACTAAATGCTATCCAACCTTATTATACCAGCACCCTAACTGCAACCAAACTTATTGTAACAGCACACTAACGGCCAACCAACCCAATTGTACCAGGACCCTAAATGCTATCCAACCTTATTATACCAGCACCCTAACAGCACCCAATCTTATTGTAACAGCACACTAACTGCCAACCAACCCAATTGTACCAGGACCCTAAATGCTATCCAACCTTATTATACCAGCACCCTAACAGCACCCAATCTTATTGTAACAGCACACTAACTGCCAACCAACCCAATTGTACCAGGACCCTAAATGCTATCCAACCTTATTATACCAGCACCCTAACAGCACCCAATCTTATTGTAACAGCACACTAACTGCCAACCAACCCAATTGTACCAGGACCCTAAATGCTATCCAACCTTATTATACCAGCACCCTAACTGCAACCAATCTTATTGTAACAGCACACTAACTGCCAACCAACCCAATTGTACCAGGACCCTAAATGCTATCCAACCTTATTATACCAGCACCCTAACAGCACCCAATCTTATTGTAACAGCACACTAACTGCCAACCAACCCAATTGTACCAGGACCCTAAATGCTATCCAACCTTATTATACCAGCACCCTAACTGCAACCAATCTTATTGTAACAGCACACTAACTGCCAACCAACCTAATTGTACCAGGACCCTAAATGCTATCCAACCTTATTATACCAGCACCCTAACTGCAACCAATCTTATTGTAACAGCACACTAACTGCCAACCAACCTAATTGTACCAGGACCCTAAATGCTATCCAACCTTATTATACCAGCACCCTAACTGCAACCAATCTTATTGTAACAGCACACTAACTGCCAACCAACCCAATTGTACCAGGACCCTAAATGCTATCCAACCTTATTATACCAGCACCCTAACTGCAACCAATCTTATTGTAACAGCACACTAACTGCCAACCAACCCAATTGTACCAGGACCCTAAATGCTATCCAACCTTATTATACCAGCACCCTAACTGCAACCAATCTTATTGTACCAGCACACTAACTGCCAACCAACCCAATTGTACCAGGACCCTAAATGCTATCCAACCTTATTATACCAGCACCCTAACTGCAACCAATCTTATTGTAACAGCACCCTAACTGCCAACCAATCTTATTGTAACAGCACCCTAACTGCCAACCAACCTTATTGTACCAACATACTAACTGACAACCAACCTTATTTTAACAGCACACTAACTGCCAAACAACCTTATTGTAACAGCACACTAACTGCCAACCAACCTTATTGTAACAGCACACTAACTGCCAACCAACCTTATTGTAACAGCACACTAACTGCCAACCAACCTTATTGTAACAGCACCCTATGAATATCGTAATTGTGCCACAAGAATGCAGCATCAAATACATTTAGTTCCAGAACTACATTATTTATGATATTAACACAAACATATGTTAAATATAATCAGGCAAAAATTTGATTAATGAATTCCCTGGATTCACTGAAGAATACAAAACGCGTGGGTATCCTTAGAGGCCAACTCCATTATTTTAAGCAGAACCTTTTTATCTTTAATTGCCATCTCTGCATCAAGTTCCCACGGTACCATTGATTATATGAGTTTCCTTGTTAAAAAGAATCAGAAGGATGTTCTTTAGTTTAAGATTATTATATTTGTGGTTTCATTCCATATTTTGATAATATATTTCCTGTGGTTATACCAGTGAAATGTCAGTTGGTGGGAAAGTACATCAGTCTAGGCATGGCCGATATTAGATGTTTCATGATATTAGGCAGTTACTGTCATATTAGTTACAGAAATATATTAGTTGAAAATATCTTATATTATATATTACTAATATTTTTCTCCATGCCTCACTGATTTAATAAGGTCAGCAACAGTAATATTTCTAGTCGTTATGTACTTGTAATGTTAGTGATTACAGTAATTCAGTCAGATAGACCGAGAGCGAATGTTTGTTTATTTGTAGTCATACAGCTGTGTAACCAGTCAGAAAGAAGGTGTTTGGATATTAACTAATATTTATGTCAAAATTGATTTCTGTTTGAATTCACACTAATATTAATATTGTTTATCAGGAATAGCAAGGGACAATATTTATTGTGCCAAGATTGCACTAGAAGACCAGCACCAGCGAATCATATCAGGAGGAGTAATAATATTAGTCTGGATCACATATCAGTTACTCTGTGTATTAGTTACTTTTCTGCATCTAATATTGAAAAAGCTAATACTAATATATTCAGCCATCCCTACATCAATCCACAGCATAATTATCTGCCATTTTTCCATATTTGACTGGTAAGTAATAAGTTATTAATTACGATTTTAAGAGTGGAGGAATCGTTTTATTAAACGTGTTGTTATGATTTACTACAAGAAAGTTAAGTCACGTTAACTGGAGTACTTTCTCCAGGAAACTGGAAGGAGAGACGACTCATTCAGTCCAACGTTTCAACAGTAGAGTATAACAATATTAATTACCTATAAATTTTTTCTAAAAATGCTCTAAAATTATTAAACGCTTTTACGTTTGGTGAAGTTTTTGTGCACTTTTGAGTAAGCTTCATCCTACGTTTTTTTACCTCGGTTATTTATTTTAATTTGATTTATTTGTTAGCTGCCAATCGTCAGGATAGAGGCGAATATGGATTTCGAATAGTGTGATGAGTGTATATGAGCGAATGTAGTCATTGCTACTATCTAAGGCCGACTATTCCTTAAAAAGTGTCATCAATTAATAGCCCAATGACAAATGAACAGCCGGTGGTTATCAGCTGATCCCTTTCAAAAGTTGTTACGTCTCTGATTGGGACCGAACTGAAGACATATGCTTGCGAACCTGGGGTTTAATCAATTCACTACCGACCAATGATATAAAAGATGGTTACTATATTCTTTGGAAATATAAAAATGTAGCAATTACTAATTCTATAATCATTTTTAAGTTAGACTTACTACAACAAATTATGATCAACATATGAAAACTTAAAAAAATTTGTCTTGGATAAAATGGATGTTAATAGTTTATAGTAAAATTGTAATATTATTAAAATTGTATTTTAATAATAAAATGGTTAGTAATGAAACGGTTTTAATGTAAAGTCAAAAGTACTATAACCTTTAATTATTTAAAAAAATCTTACTATGAATTCATTAATTCTGCACAATAAAATTGAAAACTGTAATTTTATTCTGCTGAAAATATTTAATTTTCATAAATTTTGATGAGGACTGTAAATTGTGTATGATTAAAATGTGAAAGATACGCTGGTATACAACAACCCTACAAACAATTTTGTATGTTCCTTGGCATGATAAGGAAATGTGATAAAGTTTACTACAATGAGATTCTCAGGATATTTTTTGGTCGTTCTTATTGTCAATGATGTAAAGTCCGTCACGCGAAGACAACGTAAATATATGACCAAGTGTTTTATGAGATTCGAAAATGTATTACCTAATAACGGGATTTGTATGAAAAGGATAAAATATTATCAAAGATTCCAATATGTGTATGTTTTGACAACCAATTTATTACATATCATATTGAACCAAACATGGACATACTAACATACACGTACAGTGGTATTGACCCACCCGCCCACTCATACACGTACAGTGGTATTGATGATAAAAGCGTTGCTGCCGTTCTCCTAGACAACAGTGTCTTATAATCTAGGAACCCCTGTAAGGCTACTTCAGGGGTATGAAAAGTGGTGCAATCATGTCAAAATTACTAGAAATTACCTTAAACATTTCGCAATAAAAACCAAATTAGCCGCTTATATCATGGTTATGTTCTTTGTATCAGCTGTTTGAAATAAATAATTTAATTAATGACAATGTTACAATTATGGAAAAAAGGAAACGATGAGAGGCTGTTTCTACCTTTAGGAATGGAAATTCGAGAACTCATTGTCATCATATGTCAAGCTGACATTAAAAATGAATGTGATGAGTGTAGATGAGCGAATGTAGTCTTTGTTACAAAACTGGCGCAGAATAAAATTTGCTTCGACTCTGACTGGGAGTTAACTTAACTGAGAATTCTGAGACCCTTCAACTTGACAAACTGAGCTTTAACAAAGTACATTACCGACTTGTAGCAAACTTGTCAGGCACTTAAATAAATGAAAGAATAACAATATAACTATATTTAAAGGAATAAAAAGACTGTTAAAGGAACAATATGTGGAACACTGTGGTTCACTGAATAAAAGATTGTGATACTAAATACTTTGTTAGTATATGTAACTTGAAGAAATGTTCATTCTCAAGAAATGTTTGGCCAAACTGGCATTTTATAGTGTAGACGAGTTTTTTTTCATATAATTGGGAAGCCACTGAATTTTAAAATTGATATTGGAGGACATTTTGGAGGTATAATTGGCGAATGAATGGGAATTTGGGTGCGTGAAAAAAAAAATGTATGTTTGAAAGTGTTATTGTGATTGAATGGATGGCAAATTTTATTTTATTTATTAATGACTATTGCGATACAATTTTGTCAATTGTTAACAAGATGCAATAAAAAATATATTATTATTTTTATTATTATGTGTTATCAGACGTTCATACTTCAGCTAAGGTAAACATGTCTGTTTTTCTTCACAATAACCTCTCTTTGTTAGTATATGTAAGTTGTGTTATCAGACGTTCATACTTCAGCTAAGGTAAACATGTCTGTTTTTCTTCACAATAACCTCTCTTTGTTAGTATATGTAACTTGTGTTATCAGACGTTCATACTTCAGCTAAGGTAAACATGTCTGTTTTTCTTCACAATAACCTCTCTTTGTTAGTATATGTAAGTTGTGTTATCAGACGTTCATACTTCAGCTAAGGTAAACATGTCTGTTTTTCTTCACAATAACCTCTCTTTGTTGTTGAGATATTATACTAAACCATTTATTTGGTCTAATACAAATGGAATTTTCGTCCAATGCTAAATTTCGTATCCCCAACTATCGGCTGTTTTGTGGTCCACTGTGGAGCGCTATTGTAGTTCCATGTACATGTAATGCAGTTTAAACCAAGAAGAGGTAGACCTCACTAAGTAATAAAATTGCACGGTAAATATCCAACTATATGAGATATATCATGTATTTCTGAGTAATACAGGGTGTATCAGACGAATGTCTGTGCTAAAATAGTTTTTATCTGACATTTGAAAACCGTAACAAATTATTGAACAGCTTTAAATTCATAGCAGTTTTATTTTTAGACACTTTCAGTTAGGTATACAACATGACACAAATTGATGATAAAAATGTTAACCTAAATAAATTTTCATAGTAAAAACTAATTTTCGTCCACCAAAAAGAGATATGCAAAAGCATAAAGTAAAAAATGTGCATTTTTTAATGACCTATAGAGTTATAGTTAGTTAGATATGAAACATGACATACTTTGCCATTTGAAAATTGTTATTCATACCCATTTTCATTTATTTTGTATGTTTTAACGATTTTTTAAAGTTGTAAAATGGAAATTTAAATAACTATCCTTATTATTTTATGAAAGGTCCATTTCATTAGTAGCATTAGGTTAAAGGTTAGTATTCCTCCAATTAACATTAGAGTCATAACGTAATTTTTAAAAACAAAAATTATTTAAATTTAAGACATAAAAAATAATTAAACAATTGTAATATCAAAATGACCCTAAAGCATTATAGACTCTTAAAATGCGTCACTCTACATTGTTATCTGAAAACTTCCAAAACCAACCCCCACCCCAAAAATTTGCCATTTTTGGTGAACTGACAGTATTTATATTTTCTTTGAATTCTTTGGGGTCGAAAATGTAGAGTTACAGTCGGAAATACGTAAATATATGAATTAAGATGAACATTTAAAGTTGTGGTACCTTTGACAGAGGGGTATCCTGTGGAGAGCACGAGGAGAGAAGCGGCAAACAGCGTGTGAACAGTCCCAGCCATCACAACAGTACCGTGCACACTGACTGACTGACTGCACGGCGGCGCGGCGGCCCGATCTCCTGACCGCACCTCTCGCTGAGGGAAGGAACAAGAAAACAAATGAAAATGTACTTAATTATATGATAGCCCCATTGCTTCGCTTCGGGGTGGCTCTCTACGCTTGCTTATCCTTCTCTCAGTAGTTCGTTCTAAACAATCGCATCATTATAAAAGCTCAGCTTGCCGCCATTCTCCTAGATGATAACAAAATGTTATAGTCTAGAAAACCCTATAAGTCTACTTCTGTACAAAGTAACTCAGTGCAATCATATCAGAGTTAGTAGAAACGATCTTAAACAAATCACGATGAAAACCAAAACAGCCGTTTGTGTCATGTTTATGTTGTTTGCATCAGCAAAACAAACAACGAACAAACAAAACTAAAGTATAATCAGCTTTATATATTTATATTACATAGCGTAAACACATGCGCGATGTAGACTACACTTGCCGCTTGTCTGTACTTGTGAAACGGTGAAATAACGTGAAAGCTGTGTTGTTTTCTATCGAGTATTCCTTTGAAAGTTGGCAATGTAACGCATCTATCGTTTATACTCGTTCATAAAAGAATACAATACTAGCTGAATACAATGTGGGATAAAAGTACTTATAAATTAAAAACAAATAAAATACCATTATATGAGTTGTTAAAAATAGTCAAGTAAACAAATAAAATAATGCCCACCCATACACGCACAGTGGCATTTACCCACTCGCCCGCCCATACACGTACAGTGGCATTGACCCACTCGCCCGCCCATACACGTACAGTGGCATTTACCCACTCGCCCGCCCATACACGTACAGTGGCATTACCCACCCGCCCGCCCATACACGTACAGTGGCATTACCCACCCGCCCACCCATACACGTACAGTGGCATTGACCCACCCGCCCGCCCATACACGTACAGTGGCATTACCCACCCGCCCGCCCATACACGTACAGTGGCATCCTGTACGTCAAATCACCACTGCAAACTGCAAATCACCACGAAGTAAGTGGGTGTATACTTGGCCAAATACGATAGATTATAATTATTTTACTTTAATTTAAAAGCAAGCTATCAAACATGTGGCAGAACCATAGATATATTTAAAAAAAGTTGTGTTATGCTTCAGATCATTAGTAATAGTGTTAACAATATTGTGGATATTTAATGTTTTTAATCGTCCAAAACATCTGCGATCTGAGTTCATCATATAATGAAAAATAAACCTAAAATAGCAGAATAAACCTGTTATATCGTTTCCCCCTTTTTTACTTCTGTCATTTACATCGTATTTTTGGTCATTAACATGGAATAACGATCCAAAATCATCTAGCTAACCTTACTTAGTCATAGAAATGTTTTAAACTTGATCTACTGCGTTGAAACCATGAGCTCGAAGCACTAGGGAGGGCATCAAGATGCAAAAATAGACAATTCGTATTTATGACTACAATCTAACGTGAACTGTGTTTTGTTAGCGGTTCGCAGGAGTAACGCCACGGCGTGTCTGTATTACTGATGTTACCAACTTGTAGGTCTTCAAAAGTTGTATTTTTCATTTTATTTAGGTTTAGCAGTGCGTTTTATTGTAGGTTATTAAATTTGCTATCTTACTTTCACCTTAAGTACTTCTCAAGCCAGTTCCCGTTCGTTCTGTGCATACAGAAGTCAACATCATGCACATTAGAGTCTCTTTGGCAGTTTGAGTTTATTTTCACCTATTGATAAACTCAGTCAACAGATTTCTAACGTTGAAGACAGTTTCCTAGTTCAGTTGGAAACTTAGCAGTCCTTCCAAACTTAGCAGTCCTTCCAAACTTAGCAGTCCTTCCAAACTTAGCAGTCCTTCCAAACTTAGCAGTCCTTCAAAACTTAGCAGTCCTTCCAAACTTAGCAGTCCTTCAAAACTTAGCAGTCCTTCAAAACTTAGCAGTCCTTCCAAACTTAGCAGTCCTTCCAAACTTAGCAGTCCTTCCAAACTTAGCAGTACTTCCAAACTTAGCAGTCCTTCCAAACTTAGCAGTCCTTCCAAACTTAGCAGTCCTTCCAAACTTAGCAGTACTTCCAAACTTAGCAGTCCTTCCAAACTTAGCAGTCCTTCCAAACTTAGCAGTCCTTCCAAACTTAGCAGTCCTTCCAAACTTAGCAGTCCTTCCAAACTTAACAGTCCTTCCAAACTTAGCAGTCCTTCCAAACTTAACAGTCCTTCCAAACTTAGCAGTCCTTCCAAACTTAACAGTCCTTCCAAACTTAGCAGTCCTTCCAAACCCTCAAAGGACTTTGAATAGAATCGTCAGTTTGAAACCAATAATGTTGTTTCCCCCTTGTTGGTACATCATGTTGGTACAAACATGTGTACCAGTCTCTTTGAATAAATATTATTTTAAGACACCGTTCGTCTAGACATTGGTGAATGTGAGACTGTAGTGAGTGAAGGCAGTTATTTTTAAAAGTAAGGTTAAATAGTTCTTCTTATTTTGTGCCCTATTACCTTAAAAACTGTGTTTTCCCTACAACATCATTTAGAAACATTCTCCAATGGTTTAAAAATATTCCAGAGACACAACGGAAAGACCGGTAAATCCTGCAATCAATCTAACTCGAAACGAGTTTCTAATCTCCGTGATTGATGTCCTACTTACTGTCTGATGTGTGATTAATAAATGGGCAAAATGTAAACCAAATACGACTGATTGACTCCAGTCGAGCTCATGAATCACCAACAGCCAGTCGCTTGCTAGATCGCTTTCCCTCTCTACTGTCAGCTGGAGTTATGAGAAGCGGACCTTCCCCTCCTGTCGGACTCCTCAGTAACTACCGCTCCACATACACAATCGTGGAGTCGGCTCATGAATCATCATCAGCCAGTCGCTTGCTAGATCACTTTCCCTCTTTTCTGTCAGCTGGAGTTATGATAAGTGGGTCTTCCTTCCTGTCGGACTCCTCAGCAACTACCGTTCCACATACACAATCGTGGAGTCGGCTCATGAATCTTCACCAGCCAGTTGATTGCTAGATCACTTTCCCTCTTTTCTGTCAGCTGGAGTTATGATAAGTGGGTCTTCCTTCCTGTCGGACTCCTCAGTAACTACCGCTCCACATAAACAATCGTGGAGTCGGCTCATGAATCTTCACCAGCCAGTTGATTGCTAGATCACTTTCCCTCTTTTCTGTCAGCTGGAGTTATGATAAGTGGGTCTTCCTTCCTGTCGGACTCCTCAGTAACTACCGCTCCACATAAACAATCGTGGGGTCGGCTCATGCATCATCATCAGCCAGTCGCTTGCTAGATCACTTTCCCTCTCTACTGTAAGCTGGAGTTATGACAAGTGGGTCTTCCTTCCTGTCGGACTCCTCAGCAACTACCGCTCCACATACACAATCGTGGAGTCGACTCATGAATCACCATCAGCCAGTCGCTTGCTAGATCACTTTCCCTCTCTACTGTCAGCTGGAGTTATGACAAGTGGGTCTTCCTTCCTGTCGGACTCCTCGGGAACTACCGCTCCACCGATTGCGTGAAAGATCGCATGCAGCGAGGCCCCAATGTTCCGCCGCTATCCATCACCTGCATTACGTAACACCTGGGTTGTACAGAGAGGCGCTACTGTGATAACTAGCACATGCCTTGAATCACATTATCCTGTCGATAATTACGTCCCACTTCCAGAACCTGGAGAGAACTGATGATAAAGGCGTTCTTGCACGATGGAAGAACACAGCAAGGTTTCATTACGTTACGTAAAGTATTGGTTCCAATTTATCTTATGTAATATCTTTTAAGTAATATTCTAGTTTAATTGTCAAAGTTTCAGTCAAACTATAGATAAAATATTCCATGAACTAGTGAAAAAATTGCACAAAAACATTACAATCCAAATTATTAAAATTATTTCAACATATTAGCATAAAATAAAACTCAATTTTACAATTTGTTTAATAGCAAGCCCATTAAGAACTTATTACCAAGAAGATAGTTTGAAATATATAAAGTGCTGTTTAAATGTTTCTTAATATAAATAGATATCAAGATTAAAATGCACGTTAATTATGGGTTTTTCTGCTTATCATGAGGATAGCATATTTTTTATTTTTTAGGATGCGACGGTCAATTACGCTACTGGTACTACTGGTTGTGCTAGTGAGTTAAAATCATTGTACACATATGGATGGGTGGGTGCTTCAATAGCACCATACGTGTAATTAAGGGTGGGTATGCCGTAAAGCTTGGGAGTTGCGTATTCAATTATGCAAGAAGGTACAGCAATATAATTTTATTAAAGATTAAAAATGTATTTACTAAACATACTTTTCTAAAAAAAATATTAAAAATCACTCAAATGTCATTAGTAATAAAAATAATAATTTGGTACTGGAACATACTGTAGTTTCGAATTATTCCCACGGCACAGTAAACAAACTCAAGCCGCACGCAGGAGCGTTGTAAAACAATCATCAAACATGCAGCTCATGCTTTTCTACTTTTCTCTTAAAATTTAAGATCGCTAATTAAAACAAAAACCCCAAGAAATAGGTGAAATTATACTAGCGCAGGAAGAGTAGTTACGTTCCTTGTTCGTGGAGAATGAGTAGTTAAGCTTCTTGTGTGTGAATGGTGAGAAGCTGTATTTCTTGTACGTGGAGAATGAGTAGTTACGTTTCTTTTAGATGACGAGAATTTACGTTTTTATGTGTGTTAAGGATAAGTAGTTAAGTGTCATGTGTCTGAAGGATGATAATGAAATATAGGATAGGCAGACACGTACCGTATATGAGAGAATAGGAGGATGCACTATGTGTAGGGGGGGGGGGGGTCATGTTTAAGGACTAGTGGTCGAGACACAATTACTAGGCTTACTCTCGTCTCTCTTGTGTTAACAAAGCGGTGATGTACAACATTGGCCTAATATGCATACGTTAATGACAGAACACAAGAAGGCCATTGATGCCCTCTCACCCACCCACACACTTACAAAGGTGACGAAGGGTCTAAACGGAGGGTGGGTATACATGACCATTCCACTCAGCAAGTACGTTTGGTGGGAAGCTTAGTCTATAGTAATGTGAAAATTCGAGTTGAAGAGAAGGTTACCATACAACGATCCCATTCAGATTTATCATTATTCACTATCCCTCCTCTCTTCTCTTACAAACACGGAAGAAAAATAGGTGCTTAGACGGATCTCTTACAATACACAAATCTTACAAACACGGATCTCTTACAATAGACCATCAGTGCTTATTTAATGAAGCTTTATTTATTTATGAGTGATATAATAACTGAAATCCACTCCTTTCAAATGGTTCTTAACGCTTGAGTAACACCGTACACTGTACAAATATTCTCTTGCTTATCACTGACACCATAATGTAATAGTCAGCAAACCGAGATGATAGATGATGGCTACAAGTAAGATCTTGGGGAGACCAAATTGTAGACGTCGTTGACACCTGAGATGTTACGAAAGGTTCTTTATTGACGATTCATTCTGTCACAAATTACTACGCTCTCGAGTCCTTTAGACTTTATTGGCTTCACATTGATATTCATAGCTTAGTGAATCCAAACAACACGATCTAGGAGACGAGATGAGCTTCACGGCGAACTTTCACTGAGGCAAACGAACAATATGAACTCGGAACTCGATTCATTCCCGGTCTCCATGTTACATGTCCTCTTCAGTTACGTCACAGTGGGCATTAGTTCTCAGCACCTTCTGGAGATGCCGCCACGATAGTTGGATAACCGATAACTACGATTTATGGTGACAGGAAGAATTGTGATTGGGTTAAAGCGGCGCGTTTTGTTAAACTGGACGCACCGCCTGGTTACGTGACGAAAATATGTAGGATACATTAACTTGTTATACGTAAACGGTCATGAGTAAACTAGTTGTGACACTATGAAAAGTATGACAGTGTCTCTCTGAGATAATACTGAAGGAATTTGATAATTTCTTGGGTAAAAGCATGTAAATGATGAGACATTTGGAAACCCATTTGGTAGGTGTTTGGCTCATCACACCCACAGACATAAAACACGTTCTCATCTGCCCTACTCGTAGAGGCACCTGTAATAATCGGCCAACATTAATCAGATAACAATATCGTCCTTGCTAACTATTGCATCGAATTCAGTACCGAATATGACTAAGAGTTTTGTCTGTACACAGGTTAATTGGGTTTATACTTAGGGCTTTCGTATGGAAGGAGGTTTTGAAAATGGAAGTATGCCCTTCAAGTAGTGCAGAGGATAATTGGTACACGATGTAGAGAAGTTCCCACTCGATAGTTGCTGTATATAAATGTTTGTGTGACAAGGGTTAAGAAATGTAAGTAAGCCCTTTAAGTTGTATAGAGGGTTAATCGTAAATTCAATATCTTTGTGCATGATGTAGAGTAGTGCCCACACAGTAGTTGACGTAATATATATATATTGTGCGTGCGTGCGTGCGTGCGTGCGTGCGTGCGTGCGTGTGTGCGTGTGTGCGTGTGTGCGTGTGTGCGTGTGTGCGTGCGTGCGTGCGTGCGTGTGTGTGTGTGTGGGTGGGTGGGTGGGTGGGTGGGTGTGTGTGTTTGTAAGAGGAGGCTTTAGAAATGTAATTAAGGTTCTTAAAATAGTGAAAGAACAAATGAGGAAGGCAAAGGTTGATAGATCACTTTGTTTATTGGGCTATAACAATCAAATAGTCATTTTTAAAAGGAACAATCGCTCTCTCTGGCATGAAAGGCAACACTCACTAAACCATTATAAACCGTCATTTCCTCGTATCTAGAGGATTGGTGTCTTAATTATTAAAAAATTATCGTTAATAGTAACAAAAATATATTATTACGTTCGTCCATCTGTATCTAATTTTGCTCATCGGAGTAGACGTCCGACAATAACATTCCCTCATCAGAGTTACATAAGGGACCGCTTTCCCTACGACCTCTGTCACCCCTTCATAATAAACGTTGTGGCATTCTTTTGCAGATCACACATAGAAAGCTAGTTATCAGAGAGAAAACAACTAATCAATAACGAAAACAGACGGGTACAGCCGGAACCGGTTATCGGCTTAACGTCTGTATTAAGCTCATTAAGAAAGACAAATAACAAAGGCGAGGTTATGGTGGTTTAGGTAGCGTACGATTCAATCAGCGACTGTCGATGATTGGCGTCACTTCGAGTAGTGGTCGTTCTCTCCTTTCGGTTTGAATCATTTCCAGACTAAAGCACGATTTCTCCTGTCAAGGCTATATTATACATTTTAGTTGAAGTGATTTCCCGTTGCGATATTTTTGCGGTTCTGTGACCGGTCAACAAACGAGAATAAAATTACCGGTTTTATCGACTGTTGTATGTACATTTGTAGTCACCGGTTTCATCGACTGCTGTATGTACAGTTGTAGTCACCGGTTGCATCGACTGCTGTATGTACAGTTGTAGTCACCGGTTATATCGACTGCTGTATGTACAGTTGTAGTCACCGGTTGCATCGACTGCTGTATGTACAGTTGTAGTTACCGGTTTTACCGACTGCTGTATGTACAGTTGTAGTTACCGGTTTGATTGACTGCTGTATGTACAGTTGTAGTCACCGGTTGCATCGACTGTTGTATGTACAGTTGTAGTTACCGGTTTTACCAACTGCTGTATGTACAGTTGTAGTCACCGGTTGCATCGACTGCTGTATGTACAGTTGTAGTTACCGGTTTCATCGACTGCTGTATGTACAGTTGTAGTCACCGGTTGCATCGACTGCTGTATGTACAGTTGTAGTTACCGGTTTTACCAACTGCTGTATGTACAGTTGTAGTCACCGGTTGCATCAACTGCTGTATGTATAGTTGTAGTTACCGGTTTTACCAACTGCTGTATGTACAGTTGTAGTCACCGGTTGCATCGACAGCTGTATGTACAGTTGTAGTTACCGGTTTTACCAACTGCTGTATGTACAGTTGTAGTCACCGGTTGCATCGACTGCTGTATGTACAGTTGTAGTTACCGGTTTTACCAACTACTGTATGTACAGTTGTAGTCACCGGTTGCATCGACTGCTGTATGTACAGTTGTAGTTACCGGTTTTACCAACTGCTGTATGTACAGTTGTAGTCACCGGTTGCATCGACTGCTGTATGTACAGTTGTAGTTACCGGTTTTACCAACTGCTGTATGTACAGTTGTAGTTACCGGTTTTACCAACTGCTGTATGTACAGTTGTAGTCACCGGTTGCATCAACTGCTGTATGTACAGTTGTAGTCACCGGTTGCATCAACTGCTGTATGTACAGTTGTAGTTACCGGTTTTACCAACTGCTGTATGTACAGTTGTAGTCACCGGTTGCATCGACCGCTGTATGTACAGTTGTAGTCACCGGTTGCATCAACTGCTGTATGTACAGTTGTAGTCACCGGTTGCATCGACTGCTGTATGTACAGTTGTAGTTACCGGTTTCATCGACTGCTGTATGTACAGTTGTAGTCACCGGTTGCATCGACTGCTGTATGTACATTTGTAGTTAACAGTTTTACCAACTGCTGTATGTACAGTTGTAGTCACCGGTTGCATCGACTGCTGTATGTACAGTTGTAGTTACCGGTTTTACCGACTGCTGTATGTACAGTTGTAGTTACCGGTTTTACCGACTGCTGTATGTACAGTTGTAGTTACCGGTTTGATTGACTGCTGTATGTACAGTTGTAGTTACCGGTTTTACCGACTGCTGTATGTACAGTTGTAGTTACCGGTTTTACCAACTGCTGTATGTACAGTTGTAGTTACCGGTTTAATTGACTGCTGTATGTACAGTTGTAGTTACTGGTTTTCGCATTGACGAATATTTAACTTCTAGACAACCAGAACATATTGTAAGGTGGTTAGATGGCACCTCCATTGTTTACTACAGTTAAATAAAAAAAATGTTATATTTAGTATTTAAATAAAATTTAGATTCCAGTATGATTACGGTCTTATTTTCGATCCTTTAAAGTGGAGCATGTTTTCTACACATTCTAAAATACAGAGTTTTTTTGGAAGACCTACTATTTCTTTTATACGGATTCTACCGTTGATAAAAGGGTGATTATAATCAGCCTTTTATTTCATCATGTGCACGTCCTTTATATTTTTTAATCTAAAACTTTATGTATAGAGGAAAAAAGCACTTAAAAGATATGTATAGTTCCTTTATGATAAAAAAAAAAATAAATAATAAATAAATAGAAAAAACACACACACAGACGAGACATATACTAACATTTATGTGGCCAAGATATTGCCATTCTGGTTGTTATGCATCCTTTTTGTGTTTTTATATTTATTGGTCTACTCCACCTCACGTCCTCGAAGGGTGCACTTCAGATTATAACAGGATACGTACAAAAACTCCCTAAGTGAGTGACATTCGATATTAATGTACATTCTTCTTATGAGCTAACCAAACTGTTTCATTTGCCTTGTAGGTTTTGACTAGATGCTTAAAGTTTTCCTCGTAGCCTCCTCCAAGGCATTTAGGAATTGTGAGCAACTAGAGATCTCTAATTAATCACTACTCACACAAACACCAATCATTCGAGTGCAGGAAATATTGGTAGAGAAATTATGATTGCGAAGTTGTAATTATTTATATTGTATACGATTAAAACATTAGCCGGCGTGGTGGCTTGGCTTAGTGGATATGGCTTCGGACTGTGGAGGATAATTCTAAGGTTCGAATCCTCAACTGAGATAACTGTCGGTACTTCACTCGTTGAATAAAGTTCACGCACATGTATGAAGGCCCATGTCAACTGGCGAGTGAAGTTTTTCCTAAAAGAAAATAAAGATAGAAATTAGATGATCTATAATTGAAGGGGCTAGATATTTAAAAGACACATTAAGTATATAGATACGTCTGGGATAGTTTAAACTGGTCACTACCCTTAAGACTGGAGTAAGAGGTTTCTTTTCTTCAAAATATCAAATACTTGACGAGTTGCAAGCCATACCTAATCTTTAATTTTATTTATTTAATTGTTTTCTTAAAAAACTTGACTCGCCTGTATCCTTCCTTTAAATATCCTGATAATATACATTTTATATATTATAGTAATCAATTAATAAACTTGATTGTAAGAAGTTGTTGTGGTATATTTTTGTGTTATTAATGTGTATTCTTGTAATAATTAATATCAACACATTATGGCAATACAACAATTAATTTATTCACCTACATCCGTACTAAACAAACAAAACTAGCTCGTAGGCGTGTTAATGGTGAAATGATGGGACTCTTATGGGGTGTTGAATAGAAACTTCCTGAATATTACCCATTATGTAGTGAAAATGGTTAGCAGTTGGATAGTTAAAACTGGGACACGAACGCAGTCCGAATGAGAATTGAAGCTTGCGGGTCTGTCGCAACAGGTTGGCCAACAACTGGGGACAATTAGCGCAAGTTGGGCAGTGAAAGGGGTTCTGGGACAAGCACATGTCCCCATCCCAGGAGACCAGCTGTGCATGGTCAAACTAGTGACAGGATCGATGGATGAGGAGGACTGTGAAATATGGATAGTTCCATGGTAGAGGGTATGGAGTAACTGTTTAGTAGACCTATGATTTGGAAAACAAGGTGACAGTAGCGTGGACGCACAGTAAGGACAATCATTACGAAAGGGAACAAACCGTCTTGAAGGATATGATGAAGGGACATTATGGGAGTTGGATATACTATAACATAGAAAGAGTGGGAAGTGGTTTAAAAACAATCATACAAAATACTAAAAAGTGGGTAGACGAGAAACTCATTAAGAAAGGTTAAAACATGAAAATAATAAGGAAGGATAGA
Source organism: Stictocephala bisonia (assembly GCA_035578905.1). Lineage (NCBI taxonomy): Eukaryota > Metazoa > Arthropoda > Insecta > Hemiptera > Membracidae > Stictocephala > Stictocephala bisonia. The sequence goes on along the minus strand of JAQJVL010001423.1, from coordinate 28,481 downwards.
TTAGGATTATGAAACAGCGTGGTAAGATGTAATATAGAAGAATATCGATGAGCATGTAAAATTAGAGTATAAAACCAGGTAGAATACCAGGAGAATACCGAATAAAAGAAATGGATATTCCACCATTGGATACTGCAGTAGCTTTGAGCAAGCGCCTTCAAACTTGGTGATGCAATATAAACGCTGCATCATAATTGCATTCTGTTGGAAAGTTAAGGCGCTTGATTGGAAAAATTAATTTGTACAGCTAAGAATTAAACAACACTTTAACTAATCCTTGACTAGGAAATCACTCTGAATAATTTTGTTTTTTGTTTTTTAACTGATAGTTTTACTTTTTTAAAGGACAGTTTCGTTATTGGAGCAGTATTAAACATTCAGCTAGAAAGAATTTAATTAACATCACACAATCGTTTAGCACAGAAATTAATTTTATTGTAGTCTATTAAATAAAAACGATAATTATGTAAGTATCGCTTATATAACGTTTTGAATTTATACTGATATATTTATAAGATTAAAAAATAGTTGAAAAAAGTTGAAAAAACGCGTCAATAAAAAAAATAAATAAACACACTTACAAAGACTAATATTAAATAGGTGGGGCATTATGGGAACTGAACTCTCAACTGCCCTGAAACAGTGTTTCGTCTTGTCGTTTAAGAGTACATACAGAAGTAACCACTATTTATATACACTGATATAGTAATCTAGGTATATTATTTAGATATTTGAAAATTAATTTATCAACCAAATACTTGAGGGTGTCAACAGATAAAACATTTCAGGGAAACTAAATATTCATAAACCAAACATTTTATTTCAAAGGTTCTATTCTAAATTTACAGTATTCTTTAGCTTATTTTGGTAAACTTATTTTATATGAATCTTGTCACGATCATATTCTTATATCATCTTCGAAATGCGTTTTAGCGTTTATTTCACAAACTAATGTTCATACATTTTAAATCACGTTTTCACAAACATTTTTCCATAGTGTGAGCCGGTGGCCGAGCGGTCTAAGGCGTCAGGGCTTTGAACCTCGGTTAGAGATAGCGCTGGTTCGAATGCTGACCTGAACTGTACTTATCCAGTGTAATATTCACATTGTACTATACTGGTTCATCCCTGTCTTTACAATTTACTTGGGTAGATCAATGGGGAATGGGTAGAGTAAGGATAAAAAGAAGATCGGCATTTTGTTAAAAAAAATATATTCGTGATACCAGAATCCATGTTTCAAAAACTCCCTCTGGAAGAAAAATGAGCCTCATATTTACTATCAGCTCGATATCACAGAACTTGTATTAAAGTGATAAGGAGTCTTGACACCGTCTCCACATACTTATGTGTAATCCCACAGTGTCGTGACCCCTTGGTGCAGCTTGACATGCCACGGGGTCACTGACTCGTTCCCACGTTCCGGGTCACGTGTTGCGGGTCCATATCTCATATTCCTTGTCCAACTTATACTTTCAGTCAGTGCTTTCACCCGCGCAAGCAGAAATCGAGAAGTGATTTTGAATTAAATTGTTTTTAATAAAAAAAAAATGGGTTGAGGAACTGGTAAACCTACCGCCATCACTCTGCTTCAGGCTGTTTCGTAATGTGCCCCCAGATCTCACTAGTGTACGTTTAAGTTTTGTAGTAAAAGGTGAGACATTTCAACACTACGTTCGGTTTACACTTACATAACTAAACCTTTTATTATCCAATGATATTACCGTGGGCTTCTCGAGCGCCTTCACCAATTGTGTAGTTCAAATGTCTGCCTAGCCCAGTCATCAGCTGACATTTTACACTAACAGCCAACGCCGTTCTATTTAAACACTTCCCGATATTTTACAACCAATAAAAATCAGTTCCTTCCTTGAAAGAAGAATGGACGTAAGCCTTGAGAACATGTAATTTAGGAGCGGCAGTAATCAAAGTGTCTGCGGAGTGTTTTAAGACCACAGTGCCGGGAGACCGAGCATAGCTCAGTTGAATTTTTAAACTGAAGATGAATCATCCATCTCCAAGAGAATCCGGAGGATAGTTTTTCTTTTTTCTCTCTACCTTGTAGGTTATTAATGAATTTTGTTTCGGAGGTATTTCATGTTTACCTTTAGCTCCTTTGTAGAACTCGGCCTGCGGCCTCGCCAAGACGCTCTGCTACAGGCCTATTTGTGGATCTCGCCATGTCACCTCGTGAGGAAGATCGGCCTATGGCCTCGCCAGGATTCTTAAGCAGTTTGACATTGAATTTTGATTTTTTTTGGAGCAGTGGAGCCCATAAACGTAATCTTTCCTAAAATCTGATGATATATTAGTAGTTAAGAGACGAATACCTTTAATTTAATACCCCACTTGGGTGTAGCATTACCCAATTTTGGTTTTTGAGCATATTTTTTATTTGGTGAGGGGGCAGACCTCTTAAATGTTGTCTCTTTCAAAATATAATGATATAGTGAGATTTAGGAGATAAATACATATAGCTTGATACCCCACTTTCTTCTAGAAGTCGATAATGGTTCCAATTATTTTTTCTGCTAGAAGTCGATAACACGGAACGTCTAGGGACCTGTAGGGTAGAAATACAAATTTTCCCAGGGTTGAGACCAGTGCCAATCGATGTCTCGTGGTCGGAAACCCCTATAATAATTTAAAAATCCTTGGAATCGGACGTGGCTTGTTTTAGATAATATAAGATAATATGGCTAATAGGATATTAGCCATATTATCTTATATTATCTAATATAAGATAATACGCTCAATACCTCTGTACGTGTATGAGTGGGCGGGTGGTATAATATTACTCTACTTTTCCAGCCTTTCTAGCAACTTAAAACAAACACTAAGAAGAGTTATTGGGCGATAAATTTCCCCTGATTCAGGATATTTGCCAGGCTTCAGACCAGCGATTAATTTTGATCACTTGAATACTTTTGGCAAATTGCCTGTGGCTAATGTATTATTGTTCCTCATTGTTGCTCAATTACAAGAAAAAATATATCAAAGTGTTTGAATGGAAGAAGAAAATTAACCAAATTTAATGCAGCATACAGTAAATTATTAATACAGTGCTAGTTATGTGAAATAACGTAGACAAACCTTAGCATTGTTGTAAAAGCAATTGTTGCAAAATGTGTAAAAGAAAAAGTAAAACTTAGATTAAGTTTAAGTTCTATAAAATAAGATTTGAAAAGAAACGGAAAGAAGATCAAAATGTTGAAGTAAACATTGCTATGTTTCTTATTAGTTTAAGGTCCACATGTTCTGCATATATTCCAGCGTATAATTTACCTCAGTAGTTAGTGAATATTATTTTTTTAAACGTAGCATTTAGAGTAAAATTTTAGAGAAATGGACTAAAATATCATTCATACAGTTTAAATTACTCGTAATTGTATATTTTATGTTTAGTGAATGTCATATATACAATTGGCTTTGCCTTACAGTAAATTTATAGACTACATTATAGCAACAAAATAAAACTGAAAGAAACTGATGACAATTAAAATTGCAAATTTCCTAAATATTTAAAGTATAATTAGTGTTTGAATTAAGTACATATACGAGGAAAAAATCATATAACCTGATTCTAAATAAAATAATAATTAATTAATGATGAGATTTTACGAAGAAAGAATAGAAACAACTACAGAAGTTAAAGGTAGATTAACAGATAAATGAAATGTTCGGATTAAAGTAAAGATAATTAAAATTGAACGCAGAAAACGAACAAAAGAAATGAAATAGATAAAGATAAAACTAGTCGGTCAATTTAAAGTAATTAATTAAAATTAGAACAGTCTGTGGTAAATTAAAACTGATTCCTTAAGATTATTTTCATTCCTCCAATGGATAGAGTTGATTCGTGAGTTAGACCGATGATGATGTGTATTTTATTACAAAACTATCTTCACTATCAAATCAATATTTTGATAGTAGTTGGGCTTCACAAGAATGACAACAGAATTAATATCAACACAGCATGCAAGAAGTGTCTTGACGACCTCGTAGCCGTCAGGACGTCTGTGGTTCCTTCCTGACGCAGGAAGTAGACCTACTGTTACGCGGGATGTCATTGTTGTCACAGTGTTTACATTACGACATCGTGACGTAACCATCAATCATAACACATTATACATGCACCGGGGAAAGCAGGTCCTGTCTGGCTATCGCGCACGAGGATCTCAAGTCGTGGGACCCTCCCGCCGTGCAGGAAGTCGCCTCTGGAATGCAGGAGGGAAGCCGCTCGAGGATCTTAGCTCTTAGGACCCTCCCGTCGTGGAGGAAGTCACCCTTAGATTTGAGGGAAGTTGGAAGTGGATCTCAAGTCGTGGGACCCTCGCGTCGTTGAGGAAGTAACCCTTAAAATGGATGGAAGCCGGGAGAGAATCTCAAGTAGTGGTACTCTCCTCTCTAGAGGAGGTTACCCTTGTAATGAGGATAAAAAAACCACTTGGGATCTTAAATGATGCGACCATTCCATTCTGAAGAAAGTCGCCCCTGGAATGTAAGAGGGAAGCTGCATGAGGATTTCAAAATCGTGGGACATTCCCGTCATGGAGGATGTGAATCTTGGAATGGAGGGAAGGATCTTCCCTCCATGATGGAAATAGTTGATCCATCGCAAGTAGTGGAACTCTCCTCTCGCGGAGGAAGTCACCCCTATACTGAGGGAATGAAACCACTCGAAAATATAAAGTCATGGGACCCTTCCACCCTGAAGAAAGTCACCCCTGGAATGCAAGAGGGAATCGGCATATGAGGATTTCAAAATCGTGGGACCTTCTCGAAATGGAGTCACCCCTGTAATGTGGGAAGGAAACGGCTGTATATCCCCATCCATACACGTACGGTACTATTAACCCACCCACCTGCCCATTCAAATTCATTAATAACATTCCTCCCAAGCATTAATACCTACATAAACTATAGTTGTAAAAACAGAGTTATACCGTTTAAACACTTCACAATACACACCAAACACATTAATTACCAACTACAACTCCCAGTGTTAGTCCAAACGACTGAACTCCCAGTTATGGGTAAAAATCCTCCAAACTATATAAAGCTTCACGAAGGAAGAACTTTTTAAAGTATAGCCTGAGTGCCTTAGGTTAATTGATATGCCTAAGTTCGAAGGGCAAATTAATGATTAAGTAAACTCCAAATGATCAAATAACACCAACCTACGAGGGAAGTTATCCATGGACTAACTTCTGTATTGACCAATCCGATAATCATCCCTGCCTTTAGTCGTTTGGTTATGAATATCAGTGGCTCTTGTGATTGCGCATATAAACTTACAGTGTAGAATGTGAAGGCTGGGTTAAATTTGTACTGTCTTAAAGTTAGCTTTGCATGACTCTTGGTACTGTAATTCAGAGATTATTCTCTCTTTTTTATTAAGTGTATACAACCTCATGAATCCGACACGTGAACAACTACCACAGGGTACAACACCGTACGGTAAATTACTGGTATGAGGGCAAATATGACCATAGTAAACTACCAACACTATCTCTGGGAGAACATAATTGTTTTCTCAGGGCGTAATTTCTCAAGAACAATCTAGAGCATGCAATGTCAATATGCCTACCCCAAGCTAATACCCCGCCAACGTATACTCCAAGAAACACGACTAAGTCTACTTCTTCAACCTCAGCTTCATTTAAATACACTCTCGGGACGAGTTCCAATTTTGATAATTAATGATATTTTTAAACGGTTTATTTTAAGATTAATATCAATCAAAATATAGAACAGAGCTGTTAAATTGGACATTAGCACATTTCCAAATCACCTGTTTATTTACAATACCCGTATCAGCATGTTGCCGGAGTCATCCTTGTTGTATTGATGATGAAGTATCATTTACATGCGCCAAGAAAAGTAAAGGGCTGAGTATAGATCCCTGAGGGATACCTACTCTTTATCTTCTTACATTTTTATCTTTAACACAAAATAAGTTAGGCAGTAAAGAGAGCTGGGCTCAGCTTACAAATCCTATATGTTTGACTATGAAACCATGAGGTGGACAAATAGTGAATTTGTATTTAATTGATTAGGTGGAGGGTTTTTGTGATGAATTAAATATTATCATCGACTAATGATGATATTTAAAATATGGGAGGATCTTTGAGTGCGGTATTTAATTTTCACTCAAAATTGACTGAGGACTTGGCGTTGGTTGATTGCTACACCATTGTTAGAGTATAATTAATAATTGCAGAAATGTAAAAAACCAAAGAAATCGTTTAAACAACCAAGAAAGGGGCATTGCATTGTTTGTACTAAAGTTAGGTACGAACAACTGCATCCCCTATTGTTTGTACTAAATTCGAGTAATGGATGTGTTTGTTAGAAAATCCTCCCCTTAGAAGAGAAAAGATAAATAAAATGAAAATAATCTGTTAAATTAGAGCAGAACGGACACATAATATGGTGAGGCCCAATCAACGACAGTAGTGCTGTTGCTCCACTCCCTTGTAGCTTGAGAGAAAATAGGAGATAACATTCCTTGAATAGTCGATAAATCGACACTGTCGTCACTGCGTGTGCACGTACATTACCATAACTTCCCCTCAGTGGGCAGTGAAGGTCACCCGGGAAAGGGTCACAATGCTTGATTAGAGGCTCATGATAAATTTACTTTCGCCGGTCCGTCCTTCCGGCTTGACCGGTTTTGTTGTCGTATGAGATGACGGCCACATTGTATCGACGGTTTCTGTTATCAGAAGTCTCATAGTGTGGGTGTTATGGTCTTCCGGAATTACATAAGAACTGGAAACCCAAGACAGTCGACTCCCACGGTGTTTTTAAGACTTATAAATTACCTCAATTGCAAGATCTCGTATCGTTGTTGTGTAATTCCAATGGTAGTAATCCAACAACAATTTTGTCAGTCTGGTATTTTTCTTCCGCATAGAATTTTTCTTAAAAATGTTTGACATTTTTCAAACGGGTAAGAACGCTTAGCCTATATTACAAAATGAACATGCTGTTTCAATGTTTCGACACGGACACAAACAGTAGCTTCTTGTCTAGATCAATTAGTTCAAACAGTAACTACTTGTCTAGGCCAATTAGTTCAAACAGTACCTACTTGTCTGGGCCAGATAGTTCAAACAGTAGCTAATGTCTAGGTCAGTTAGTTTAAACAGTAGCTACTTGTCTAGGTCAATTAGTTCAAACAGTAGCTACTTGTCTAGGTCAGTTAGTTTAAACAGTAGCTACCTGTCTAGATCAATTAGTTCAAACAGTAGTTACTTGTCTAGGTCAGTTAGTTCAAACAGTAGTTACTTGTCTAGGTCAATTAGTTAAAACAGTAAATACTTGTCTAGATCAATTAGTTCAAACAGTAGCTACTTGTCTAGATCAATTAGTTCAAACAGTAGTTACTTGTCTAGATCAATTAGTTCAAACAGTAGATACTTGTCTAGATCAATTATTTCAAACAGTAGTTACTTGTCTAGATCAATTAGTTCAAACAGTAGTTACTTCTCTAGGTCAACTAGTTCAAACAGTAGCTACTTGTCTAGATCAATTATTTCAAACAGTAGTTACTTGTCTAGATCAATTAGTTCAAACAGTAGTTATTTGGCTAGGTCAGTTAGTTCAAACAGTAGCTACCTGTCTAGATCAATTATTTCAAACAGTAGTTACTTGGCTAGGTCAGTTAGTTCAAACAGTAGCTACTTGACTAGATCAATTATTTCAAACAGTAGTTACTTGTCTAGGTCAATTAGTTCAAACAGTAGCTACTTGACTAGATCAATTATTTCAAACAGTAGTTACTTGTCTAGGTCAGTTAGTTCAAACAGTAGCTACCTGACTAAATCAATTATTTCAAACAGTAGTTACTTGGCTAGGTCAGTTAGTTCAAACAGTAGCTACCTGTCCAGATCAATTATTTCAAACAATAGTTACTTGGCTAGGTCAGTTAGTTCAAACAGTAGCTACTTGACAAGATCAATTAGTTCAAACAGTAGCTACCTGTCTAGATCAATTATTTCAAACAATAGTTACTTGGCTAGGTCAGTTAGTTCAAACAGTAGCTAATTGTCTAGATCAATTAGTTCAAACAGTAGCTACTTGTCTAGATCAATTAGTTCAAACAGTACCTACTTGTCTAGGCCAATTAGTTTAAACAATACCTACTTGTCTGGGCCAGATAGTTCAAACAGTAGTTACTTGGCTAGATCAATTAGTTCAAACAGTAGTTACTTGTCTAGATCAATTAGTTAAAACAGTAAATACTTGTCTAGATCAATTAGTTCAAACAGTAGCTACTTGTCTAGATCAATTAGTTCAAACAGTACCTACTTGTCTAGGCCAATTAGTTTAAACAATACCTACTTGTCTGGGCCAGATAGTTCAAACAGTAGTTACTTGTCTAGATCAATTATTTCAAACAGTAGTTACTTGTCTAGATCAATTATTTCAAACAGTAGTTACTTGTCTAGATCAATTAGTTCAAACAGTAGTTACTTGGCTAGATCAATTAGTTCAAACAGTAGTTACTTGTCTAGATCAATTAGTTAAAACAGTAAATACTTGTCTAGATCAATTGGTTCAAACAGTAGTTACTTGTCTAGATCAATTAGTTCAAACAGTAGTTACTTGTCTAGATCAATTAGTTCAAACAGTAGCTACTTGTCTAGGTCAATTAGTTCAAACAGTAGTTACTTGTCTAGATCAATTAGTTCAAACAGTAGCTACTTGTCTAGGTCAATTAATTCAAACAGTAGTTACTTGTCTAGATCAATTAGTTCAAACAGTAGTTACTTGTCTATGTCAATTAGTTCAAACAGTAGCTACTTGTCTAGATCAATTAGTTCAAACAGTAGTTACTTGTCTAGATCAATTAGTTCAAACAGTAGTTACTTGTCTAGATCAATTAGTTCAAACAGTAGTTACTTGTCTAGGTCAATTAGTTCAAACAGTAGTTACTTGTCTAGATCAATTAGTTCAAACAGTAGATACTTGTCTAGATCAATTAGTTCAAACAGTAGTTACTTGTCTAGATCAATTAGTTCAAACAGTATTTACTTGTCTAGGTCAATTAGTTCAAACAGTAGTTACTTGTCTAGATCAATTAGTTCAAACAGTAGCTACTTGTCTAGATCAATTAGTTCAAACAGTAGTTACTTGTCTAGATCAATTAGTTCAAACAGTAGCTACTTGTCTAGATCAATTATTTCAAACAGTAGTTACTTGTCTAGATCAATTAGTTCAAACAGTAGTTACTTGTCTAGGTCAATTAGTTCAAACAGTAGCTACTTGTCTAGGTCAATTAGTTCAAACAGTAGTTACTTGGCTAGGTCAATTAGTTCAAACAGTAGTTACTTGTCTAGGTCAATTAGTTCAAACAGTAGTACTTTTCAATTATTATTTAAAGAAAAATTCATATAAATAAATTGTGTTTTTCGTCATATAACATAAATTGGGATGAGTAAAAGTACAAATTTACGAAGATTTTTCGTAAAAAGGTCTACTTGTTTTTCTTACTTCTACAAGTTTATCGCAATACAAACGTTAGTGTTTACTCTTAACTTTCGTAATATATACAGGTAAATTAATTAATCAAAGTTATTTTGTTGTGCCTATATATATTGCAAAACGAACGAGATTCTTTAACAAACTTTATATGCTAGTAAGCCTACTTTTGTTTATATTTTATTAGTACATAGGAGAGTAAAGTGTTGAAGGTAAATATTTTCAGTCTACGTAATAAATGTGGCTGTGAACGTGTAGCTAGTTAGTGGAGCACCTTCCGCATGCCAGTCCAGGCCAAGGCCTCCCACTGGACAATGTGGAAGTCTGTCATCGTTAGTGGCCATTAAACATTAAACGACTATCAAGGCATTATAATGAGTATGTATGTAACGAGTAATGTATTTAACGAGACCTGCATACAAATATCTCACTTCAAAACACCCTCACGTCGTGCATCATGATAAATGACGGAACAGTCTTTGTTATCTCTTTTTATGATTTGACACACACACACAAAAATTCGAATTTGTTTAGAACATATCATATTTTAAATAGAGCTGTAAGAGCAAGTGTCATAAATCAGACTCGTTTATATTACTGGAGAAGAACAAATCAAACATCAACAGATTAATATGGCTGATAATTTTACGATTTGTTGTAAATCATTTAGTCATTGCTAGGAAAGGTAGGTTTCAAAGTTTATTTTTAGCTTCTCCAAACATGATATAATCTTATCAAATACGAGATTTTAAAACTTCACGATTTTGAAGTTAGCACAAATGTGTGTGCAATAAAAGGTATTTTTTTTGCTTATTTTAATAAAACTGAAGGTACCGAATGTGGTTCTTGGCAAATATTTATCCTTAATTATTTACTAAAATACACAAAACCATCACTCGGTAAAGAAAAATCACCTGAGTCACCTAGTTTTTTTCAATATATCTTGGCACAAATGTATCAACCATTACAACTGAAGCTGTGTTAGGCAGAGAATCACTACAGCATAATTTCATTAATGACCCTCAGTGAGAATCACTGCTTGGGAATGGTTTAGCTCAAATTAGAAGGTTAAACTTTAAGTTTATAAAATATTCTTATCAATCACAAAATTATTGATAAAGGAACCATTGTATAAATAAAGAAAGCCCAAAAGGAAACATTAGACAACAAAGCACTTTTGTCTTATTATTGGTGGGTAGATTTTTTTTAAAGACGACAACGAGATTTGCGTTTCCAAAAGTCTCAGGCTAGGTCCAGCGAGATTTCCGAAAGAACTCACCTGTGATAAGTTTTCGGAGTTTATCAGTTACTATGGCTGAAATTTAAGTTTTCCATTCTATTTACCCACTTAACATTATCAGGAGAATGCGAAAAGGGACAAGTTAGGTTTTAACTTCATAAACTTCTTGTATAAATCCTAATACTCTGCTCCATTTTGGAATTTATTCTTTTCTGAAGCAAAAACCTCTCGATCAGATTGAAGAGTGAATAGTGCGAATATGAGTGTATGATAAAGATACACTCACAATATGGCATACTTTGTGAGTGAGGTAAGTACTGTAGCTCTTCTATACATTAAAATACATTGTCCCATAATATAATATCAGTTCAGCATCTAGAAGAAGGGTTGCATCAGCTCAGAAGAAAATCCCGTAAAAATGATAGTCCACATACTTTAAATATCAACATTTCTCTCGTGATGGTGGTTGTTAATATTGACTTCTCCTCCACTCAGTTACATCTTACCATCTAACGTCTTCTGGCAACTCAGCAATAGCTCTAAGTACCTAGCTCAAGTTTCGTCAAAATGTAATAAACGTTTCAAAATATCTTTAACGTATTTGCTTACTTTAGTTTCCTTTGTTATATATTTCCATTAATTTAAAAGCTGCCTCATTTTTTTTTTTTTGCCGTGTCTATCTATGAATGTAAAAGTGAAATACCATTGACTGACTGATCAAAGTTCTTTAAATAATTTAAGGATTCGGACCATGAAACTTGTAACAAATATTCTTTGTAGGATATCGATGCGTACTGAGAAAGAACTTTAAAAATATTTTCTCTCAAAGAGCTAAAATAAGGGTGATAATTAATATCCCTCTACCGGAAAGTCAGATCTTTTATTACCATTTACCGTTCAAATGAGAGAGGTAAAGGTCTTGACATAGGACTTTATTTTTTAACAGTTTATGCGTGCAAAGTGAAGAAGAGCAAAATTATGAATAAATCAAAGAATTTTTGATTGCTTAGGTAAATATAAACTGTTTTGTCTCGGTAAATGTCTGATACGTGATTATAGTTTCAACAACCCCTCGTAGCAAGCACGGGTACTTACAGCTAGGAATTCAAAAACATTTCAGATCTCAATACTAACAGCCAGACGAGTACAAATGATACTTCCAAAATACCCATCCTTATTTATAAATGAATCTTTATTGGGCATCAAACATCATGAAATGAAAGCACTAGAAAGTGGAATAGTTTGCAACACACAGACTGTGACCACTTCAGGCGGAAGACGCTGGCCCCCATTTCACAACGTCGTGAGAGACGATGGTTCGGACGGTTGTGCAAGTATCGGATTGAGATTGGGTGAACAAAGATGTTCGTTAGTGTGGGAGGGACTGGCATCACCCATTACAATCACAGGGTGAAATTCTTGGTTCTGGCCGCCCCAAATAAGTGTGTACACCTCCTAAATCAGGGAGGTTGATTGGGACCTTCATTAGCCCACCTTTCTCACTCACCTGCTGCGTGTAACCTCTGCCTATTGAGTTGATAGAACACTATCAACCACATTCCGATTGACAAATGTTCTGTAATATTATTGTTGTGGTCCAACAGGGTATTTAATAACCAGGCGATCCCACACTGTACCTACTAACTCTTACCTTTATTTACACTCACTAATTAGCTAAATTATACACTAAGAGATATTTCTAAATATCAATTTCTAGACAGAGACTATTTTTACGCTTTAAATTAAACCACTATTATTAAAAATAAGTAATGTCACTCAACATCCATGGGTCTATATGTCTCTACAATATCTGCCAGTGCGTGTAAACAGTCACTTCAACTTCAAACTGAAGACCGAATACACACTTCCACTGGGACTGACTGTTTGTAGACTGTCACTGTAAACTAGACTGACACACCCTCTGACTAATTGGTCGAGGGGTGTCTTTATTGACACGCCGATGTAATCTAGAAGGTTCTGGAAGTATGATCCAGATGTGTCTGGATTACCTTTCAAGGAGATTTTAGTAATTACTGGAAATTATTAAATTTTTGTTAGCTCTAGACTGGTTGAGAACCGGAAATAGTTCTCCACACCCATCAGGTCAAGGAGGGGGTGCGGTGCATTCCATCATTGCCATGTCTACGACATTATTCGCACTAAAGTAAAACGGTAAAACTATTATGTATAACCATATTCAAGACCAGCAATGATAAAACTTCAGTAGAAATCGTTATATCTTTTGTTAAGGGTTTCATTTCTTACTAAATCATAAAGATATTGTACTTAAAATTTAACACTTCACTTTTTATCTTTACCACTTTGGTAGCCATTTACCTACTTGAGTAACCCATGATCAACTTGAATGGAATTTGATCAACTTAAGAAGTCACATAATTACCTGGATCATCAAACGTGACCAATTTGGACAGCCACTGTTCAACTTGGGTGGTCACTTATGATTAAATTGGGTAGCACCGGTAAATCAACTTGGGTAACCACTGTAATTGACTTGGCAAGCACTCGTGATCAACTTGTTTAGCAATTGAGTTGCCACCTAGTAAGAGTTTGGGTGGCCATCTGTGATCAATAATATTAGCCACTGACCTACATGGATATCCAACCATGATCAATTTGAGCAGCTACTGATCAACTTGGGCAGTGAGTTGTGACTACCTTGTGTAGCCGTATAGACTACCTCATAATCAATGTGCAGTCACCTGCGATCAACTAGTGTAGCCACCCATGATCAACTTGAGAGTCACCTGTGATCAACTTGGATAGCCAGCCACCCGTGATTAATATCGATAGAAACTGATTATCTTAAGTACCCACGCCATGATCATATTTGGTAGCTACTGATCAACTTTCTTTAGTCAGCTGAAATTAAATTGTGTAGCCTGACGTTATCAACTTAAGTAGCCACGCATGATCAACTTGGGTAGCCACTCATAATTAAATTGGGAAGCCACCCGAGATCAACTTGAGTAGCCATCCGTCATTAATTTGCGTAGCCACCCGCGAGTAATTTAGTTAGGCACTGATCAAATTGGAAAGCTACTGGACCTACTAGGTGGTCATCCATGTTCAATTTGTGTGGCAACTGATTTTGCTAGCCACCTAAGATGAACATCAATTCCCTGGAATAGAGGTTTCATAATTTTCATTTTTTACATAACTCAGATACTTTTCTCTTGCTTTGTTTTTAAAGACACGGTTGAAGTTGTGGTTGTGAATGTGAATATAGTCGTAGATGAAGAAAATGCTCCTCACCGTATGATTGAGGTTCGTTGGGACGTTACTTAACACTATCGGCTGTTAGATAAAAACAAGTAAAATGAACATTTTTGAAATAGGCTTTAAGTGATGTTTATTGAAATTTAACATTTAAAATAAACTAAAACAATACTGTTTATATGTTAATCCCATTGCAAGGCACGGATAAAGAGATAGTTCTTTATAAATCCATAGTTAGTTTCAAAATAAGATTAAAGCTTTATTTATGAACATACAATTTTAAACATGGCCTTTTTTCAAAGAGAACAAAGTTGTCCTCTGAGTCAAATTTTTCTACTAGTGTTGGTTTATGTTTTACATACAAGTAACTATTGTCTTAATTTCAAATACTTTCTTAAAACAAACGAAAATACTGTCTCAGAGGGCACTAGTAACACTTGTCTTATGTCTCAGAGGGCACTAGTAACACTTGTCTTATGTCTCAGAGGGCACTAGTAACACTTGTCTTATGTCTCAGAGGGCACTAGTAACACTTGCCTTATGTCTCAGAGGGCACTAGTAACACTTGTCTTATGTCTCAGAGGGCACTAGTAACACTTGTCTTATGTCTCAGAGGGCACTAGTAACACTTGTCTTATGTCTCAGAAGGCACTAGTAACACTTGTCTTATGTCTCAGAGGGCACTAGTAACACTTGTCTTATGTCTCAGAGGGCACTAGTAACACTTGTCTTATGTCTCAGAGGGCACTAGTAACACTTGTCTTATGTCTCAGAGGGCACTAGTAACACTTGTCTTATGTCTCAGAGGGCACTTGTAACACTTGTCTTATGTCTCAGAGGGCACTTGTAACACTTGTCTTATGTCTCAGAGGGCACTAGTAACACTTGTCTTATGTCTCAGAGGGCACTAGTAACACTTGTCATATGTCTCAGAGGGCATTAGTAACACTTGTCTTATGTCTCAGAGGGCACTAGTAACACTTGTCTTATGTCTCAGAGGGCACTAGTAACACTTGTCTTATGTATCAGAGGGCACTAGTAACACTTGTCTTATGTCTCAGAGGGCACTAGTAACACTTGTCTTATGTCTCAGAGGGCACTAGTAACACTTGTCTTATGTCTCAGAGGGCACTAGTAACACTTGTCTTATGAAGCATGTTAACATTTGAAACGAAAGGCAAAAGGTATCTTTGCATAACTTCAGCCAATCTGGCATACACAAAAAGTAAGAAAAAACTTAAATATGTTTAATAGAAATATGAAATCCGTTCTTTTATACGGATGCCAAACCTGGAAAATTACAAAACCATAGTAAATAAATTACAAGTTTTTATCAATAAATGTTTTAAAAAGAATTTGAACAATTTACCGGCTTAACATTATTTAAACGCTAAGTTGTGGCATAGATGTAACCAATATCCTGTTGGTGAGGCGATAAAGAAAAGGAAGTATGGTTGGTAGGGCAAAATCTGAGGAGACCTATAAACACCATAAGAAGGCAAGTGCTAGACTGGAACCCGCAAGGAAAAGGAAGAGAGGAAGACCCAGACAGGCGTGGCGAAGAACAGTGGACAGAGAAATTCAGAAAGAAGGGAAGACCTAAAATGGGGAGAGATAAAATGTTCGGCGCAGAACAGAGTTCAGTGGAGGTCCTTCATTGCAGCCCTACGTCTCCCCTAGGCATTAAAGGAAATAAGTAAGTGAGTCAACTTTTGAAATAAATATGTTAAAATAATATGTAACCGTGAAAATTGTCCAAGTGAAGTACTGTACGGTTTAAGTGCAAAACGCTAGTGTCAGCTACTGATAATTGGTACTATCTGGTAACCAACCGGGGAACAGAGTCAACTGTAATGACTATTCACATCGTTCAACGAATGGTTTGGGGAGGGACGGACAGACAACAACCGATCTTCTGATAGTCGACCGAGTTATAAGTAGGTCCGAAGTCAACACCAGATAGAGGGTCCGGAGGCTCGATTGCGACAAAATCATTCGCTGAAGAAGATATATATATATATATATATATATATATATATATATATATACATATACATATATATAATTCAGAAAAATTAACGGTAGTATTTATTTTTTCAGCGAACACTTCAACGGTCTTATATATATGGGCGATGGAATAATTCAACTAAAATATAATAGGGGTTTTAATAGCAGACCATGTTCTTC
This sequence comes from Stictocephala bisonia, assembly GCA_035578905.1. Classification (NCBI taxonomy): domain Eukaryota; kingdom Metazoa; phylum Arthropoda; class Insecta; order Hemiptera; family Membracidae; genus Stictocephala; species Stictocephala bisonia. The sequence goes on along the minus strand of JAQJVL010001423.1, from coordinate 12,328 downwards.
CAACAGAGAATTTAATCTTAATTGGGGATTTGAAGTGAGTAAGCCTTATAGTGAAATAAATTGGAATAATCTATTAATTTTTCTATCAGTACGAGCACCATATATTCAAGTCCAGGAATCCTAAAGAATTAAAATCGTGGTTATTGGTTTTTAGCATTTTGGATCCATGTCATAAGGCATGTTAAGAATCTCATAGGAAGTTTAGCAAACATTTTTATTTTGTGAAATCGTGATTTGAAAGGGAAGAAGAAACGTTTGCAGACTGTAAAACATAAGAAAAATATTATGTACTCCGGATGCAATACATTCCTATAAAATAATTGTTATGGAAACTAAAATAATTGAAAAAGGACAGATTAAACATTCTATTTCGTAAGCTTAAGCGGCTGGAGTCATTATTAACAATTAGTTCTTCCGGTGTCAACCGCGTCAAAGGACTATTTACAATATATACAGTTCCAGACGTTTCGCCCATGCTACGATGTGGCATCCTCAGTGGTTAGGCTGAGACTGAGTTAGGGCTGAGTCTCAGCCTAACCACTAAGGATGCCACATCGTAGCATGGGCGAAACGTCTGGAACTGTATATATTGTAAATAGTCCTTTGACGTGGTTGACACCGGAAGAACTAATTGTTAAAGATTAAACATTTCAATTTGTAACACTTAGTGTTAGCTAAAAATAGTGTTCACACTAAAGTGGTCGATGTCCAACTTAATAGAGTCAAGAGAGCTATTAGTGGCACTCTCATGTCAACTCCACTTCCTTGGCTTATGGTGCTGTGCAGTATTGCTCATTCAGAGATAAGACGTCAGGAGGCACAACTTAAAGGATTCAATTAGATTTTGAATGCCCGCACCATCCTATTATGTAGGATATCTCATGTCAGAACAGTCGCTTAAAATCTCGAAACCCACCTATACATACTGCTTTCCATTTTAACAGATCAAACTTCTCACCCAATACAAGCTGAGCCGTAGCGTGGAACAGTTTTGATGGACGAAACAAGTTCCTTATTAACGATCCGTCAATACCTGTAGGTGGGACGAACCTCCCTCGTAGGGAGAGGACTCTTGAATCGGTTCCGAACTGGCGTTGGCAGATGCAATTACTGGAAGTATACATGGGGATTGACACTAGATCAGTCATGTTATTGCGAGGAGTCTGCCCGCAATAGATCACATAGTTACAGAGTGCCCTTTGCGCTCTTTTACGTCAATTAATATACCATAATTAATTACTTTTTGATATTTATCCAAATATAAATCGCATCTTTAAAATCAACAAATGATAGCTGACAACAAACCATACTATAGGGTGTCTTAAAAGCCCCCCCCCCTATTAACTTTCTTATGAATACAGATAAAGTGATTTACTTCTGGGAATGTTTATATGACCAACTAAGGAGTTTTTTTATGTATGCAAATTTTTTACACCCCCTCTCAAAAGGGGGTAGTTTGGGGGTAAGTCAACATTTTTAAATAGAAACCCCTATCAAATGACACATCATTTTAAAGATAATATTAAAAGAAAAAGAATGGCGGAAACTAGAGGTCTCTAACATTAGTCTATCAAATTTGGTGGCAGTTTAAAGGGCAATTATTTTATAAAACCCCCTAAGTAATTTTAGAACGGGAAAAATGGTCAAAATGCTAAACTCTCCCCTCAATTTCACTCAGATGAGATGCTCGAAATGGCTGCCATTAACTTCTTGACAGTAAAAAAGCCTGGATTGAAAACCACGTCTCATATTTTGTAAGATTTCAGGCATGATAAGGTGGCAGGCCTCTTCGATTCTTGTCCTTAATTCATCGAGGTTTGCGGGCTTTGTGTCATAAACTTTACTTTTGAGGAAACCCCAAAAGAAAAAATCCAGAGGTGAAAGGTCAGGTGAACGTGCCGGCCACTCTACCAAAGTGCCACGTCGACCTATCCATCTATCGGGAAACGTTTGGTCTAGGAATGTTCGGACAAGCATATTGTAATGTGGAGGAGCACCATCTTGCTGAAATACAGGCTCATAAGTACCTTGTACTACCTCATTTATTGCTGGGACAATGCCGTTCCGTAACATGTCCAAGTATTTAACACCAGTTAAATTACCATCAATAAAGAATGGCCCAATAACAGAGTTTCCCAAAATTCCAGCCCATACATTTAATTTTTGTGGCTGTTGCGTATGGGCTTCAACCATCAAGTGGGGGTTACTGTTTGCCCAATAACGGCAGTTGTGCCGATTGACTGTCCCATGCAAAGAGAATGATGCTTAATCACTAAAACATATATGTGATATTAAATTATTATTCTCTTCAATCTTCTGCAACATTTGCTCACAAAACTGAAGTCTTCGGTCAGGGTCGTCTTCATTTAATTCTTGATTTAACTGAACTTTGTACGGGTGGAACTTGTGACGCTTTAACATTTTGTGAACAGTATCTTTTGAAATTCAACATCAAGGGCAGTGGACCGCAGAGATTCATGTGGGTTTGCAGCATAATTTGCTAAAACTTGAATTTGGATCTCTTCTGTCGCAATGGCAGGGCGCCCTGATCGTGGTGCATCTTTGACACTAAAGTTTGTTGAGAATTTGTTTACTAAACGTCTAATGTATGCCCTGTCTACTGGTCTATCCGGATAGGCAGCATTAAATAAACGAACTGCTTCATGAACATTTCTCCTAGCTTCCCCATAGAACAATATCATCTCTACTTTATCTTCATTTGACCGAGCCATTTTTATTAAATACGAATAAAAAGAAATTTAACACAGTAACTGAACTGAAAGTGTTACACGTACTAACTAGTAACCTAATAAGAGATAAGGAAGGAGCCACTGGTATTCCCAGGTTGCCCTACTGGACTTTGGTCAGACAAACCAAAACCAAATAAATGCTATGTTATTTGTGGTTTTTGGTGTTTGTTGATTCTTGTAATAACTTGTTTTACGATTAGGTGTCATCAGTTTTCAAAATTAACTGGTGGGTGAATGTTTTGTCTGCCTTACAACAATTTTAAATGTAACCTAAGCTTCGGGGGTTTTATGAAATAATTCCAACTTTAAACTGCCACCAAATTTGATAGACTAATGTTAGAGACCTCTAATTTCCGCCATTCTTCTTCTTTTAATATTACCTTTAAAATGATGTGTCATTTGATAGGGGTTTCTATTTAAAAATTTTGACTTACCCCCAAACTACCCCCTTTTGAGAGGGGGTGTAAAAAATTTGCATACATAAAAAACTCCTTAGTTGGTCATATAAACATTCCCAGAAGTAAATCACTTTATCTGTATTCATAAGAAAGTTAATAGGGGGGGGGGGACTTTTAAGACACCCTGTATATATCTTTTTAACAAACCACCACAACGCCAGACTACTAATTTAATGCTTCAACTTATACTGTATATACATATATAGTGTATGGTTTGTTGTCAGCTACCATCTACTAAAAAAACTGATATAATGGAACATTATTTCATATATTTAGAACAAGATCCAAAAGACATATTATTCATAAATGATGAATAACTCATAATATGGTGCAATATTTAAAATGGCGTTCCTGGGTAAAAAGTACTAATGCAATGCTTATTATTGTACACACCATACGATTTCTAAGATCTTCAATGGAACAACCTGAGCACTGGATAGATTCATAGGATTCATGTGAATACTATTGATCTAGTGTTTTCACAGAGATAAGGAACGTGCTAACGTAGTACTGTAATTACATAACAAGGAATTCCTAAGGTTATCAAGCATTATGTAAAACGACTCTACAGAACTTTTGATATTAAGAAAGGTTTTACTTCTAATGAGAGTGCTTTAGTAGTTCTGCGTTAATAGTGGATTTTGTGTGTGAAGAATGAAAGGATACTTTACCGTTAGAATATGTTTAAGGTGTTGAAGCAACTATGAAAGTGATTCGTTCTAACTATAATAGTCTTTTTTGAAAGAAGATGAGTTTAATATAATACAACAGTTAGTATTTATGTGTTATAAGGCAATATGCGCCGGACACCGAGAAGAAGAATCTAGCAAGTAGGGTTAGGTAATAAATGATTATACAAATAAATAGTTTTAAAATATAATTCTCATTGTGAACGGGGAACGAGTCGTCATATTTTGTATTGAATAAGGGTTACATAAACAATTTAACTAATTCATAAGCCAGGAGTTCTATTGAGTTGAATATGTATTATTAATATATAATAATTTAAATATATGCTTCAATATTTAATTGTCAACTGATTGTCAACAGCTGATACTATTTGCTTAAAAAACTATAGTCAGATTTCTCTACAGTATATTTGAAATTTGTGAATTAATTGATAAATTAGTGGATTTTTTTATGATTTTCAGTAACATTTAGGAATAATCTTCGAATATCAAAACAGGTTTTTATAAAATAATTTAAATTAACTAATAATAACTAAAAATTTAATTGCTTAACCTAAAACTACCAATATTTACATTTGAAAACATTTCCTGACTACCGTAAATAATTAGAAGACGTTGCACCATATATCTGTTACCTCCATCATGTCTTTACCTTTTTGTCCTGTCTGCATGAAAGCTGTTTTAGACACAGAAGAGGGGATTTGTTGTGACAACGCCTGTAAAAGATGGTTTCACAGAGAATGCGTAAGGATGTCAAAGAGCGAATACCGGCGCATATCTGGTGATAGCAAGATTAAGTGGATTTGTTCCAGAGTTGATTGCCTCATTCCAACGGACCAGTCTCTGGACAAACTGTCCACACAAATGACATCTGTATTAACAAAATTGGATGCACTCCTAACCAAGGTAGATAAAATAGATGATTTAGCCAAAGACATAAACAAAATCCAAACTGAAGTTTCATCGATGAAGGCGGGTCTTTCAGCTATGGAGCCGAGGATAGCCACTACAGAAGACAAAGTTGTTCGGGTCTGTTTCAGAAGAGGACCCCCACGCTTGAAAAATTTACTATAACCTAACCTAACCTAACCTAACCTAACCTAACCTAACCTAACCTAACCTAACCTAACCTAACCAAGCGTGGTAACCAAGCGTGGGGGTCCTCTTCTGAAACAGACCCAGTTGTTCAACTTGATAATTATATTGCCACCATTAAAACAGAAGTCTTATTAATCACTGAAAAAATAAATACACTTGAGAATAACGCTAACACTTCCTTAGATGCAGCTGTCGCAGAAGTTAATGATCGAGCCAGCAGATTAAAAAATGTTCTTCTCCACAAAGTCCCTGAGAGTGAGAAGAGCAACCCAAGTGATATTAAAGAAGACGATAGAAAGAAGTTCACAACCATACTGGATGCTTTTCAATTAAAGTCTGATCAGGTGACCTTTTACAGGTTGGGGCAAAAATCAAGCCGCAATACTCGGCCACTAAAAGTAGTGTTTTGCTTCCAAAGTGAAGCGTCGTCACTCCTAAAGAAATTTTCACATGAAGCAGTTAAAGATGTCCATCCTACACTATCTGATGTCTCCATTTCCTGAGACCGCACTCCTAATGAACGGGCCTCCCTAGACTCTTTACGTCAAGAAATGGGTCGGAGAGCTGCTGCTGGTGAGTCGAATCTTACGATAAAGTACATTCATGGTGTCCCAAGAATCACAACAATTAAGCCAAAAAACTAAATAATGAGGGACATTCCAGCAGGCTTTCGGTTTATTATCGAAATGTCAATGGACTTCGAGGTAAACTTCATGACCTGCGGTTGTCCCTCTCCTCTACTCTATACGATGTTATTGCTCTCACTGAAACTAACTTATGCCACGATATCAATGACGCTGAACTTGGATTCCCTTCCTATAATATCTACCGAATGGATAGATCAACGGCAACAAGCAACAAGTTGAGCGGCGGGGGCATTCTGCTGGCAGTCAAAGATAGTCTCAAATCACATCGTTTATTATCGTCTTATGATTCTATTGAGCAGCTCTTTATTTCCTTGATTGCATCTCCAGGTAACAAAGCCTTCTTGGGAATGGCCTATATCCCTCCCGATACCACAATCACCAAATATAATGATTATTCGTCTGCGGTGGAAGAGGTCGTAGCTACTCACTCTTTCTCCCATATCCTCCTGATGGGAGACTTAATCAACTCGATCTTGACTGGAATAGTCCGACACATATCTCTCCACGACCCTCGCCTTCTAGAACCCAATGTGACTTGGTCTGAACGCACAATCTGAACCAGTTTAACTCTATACGAAACTCTCGTGGAGTAATATTAGATGCTATCCTCTCATCAGAGACAAACACCATATTCATTCACACCCATTACAGTCTAAAAGTCATCCTGATTGTCAAACCATTCATCATGTTATGTGTATTTATTTATAGTTTAATATTCGAATTTGCATGTTTGTTAGATATTATTTATGTTACATTTACAAAATATTTATCCTTGTTATCGCTTATATCACTTATACTATATCATAACAAATTGTTGAATATTTATTGTATATTTATTGCATATATTTATTTATATGTGCATATTAATTGATTATTCTCAATTGTATATTGTTACCCAACTAATTCTTTAAGCACTGGTAATTACCATATTTCATTAGCCTCTGCTTTCTATTTTTCTGTTCTCTATTTTCAGCCTAAGTTTTCTTGTATACAATTTTGTTAAAAAGCATATGCCGTTAATCATAATAAATAATAAATAATAATAAATAATATAGAATAGAATATACATTTTATTTATTTGTTTCATATATTTTCTTAATTTAAACATGATTATTTAATCAAGAGCATAAATTAGGTATTCTCCTTAAGCGCCTACTAAACTTCGGGAGAATATTGTGCCGTTCATACAGTATTTAGGTTTGTTAGCTGAAAAGTATATCGGGTTTTGATAGTCAACCTTGATCAATCTAACAACAGCTGTTAACTCTTGTTAAATTGATAAAAATAAATAGACAGATATGAATATGAGACAAGCCAAGACAAGTGTGGAGGGAAAACCAAACAGCAAATCTTTGCGCTTTATTTAAGGTTAAATTTGAATTCAAGTGTTCTAAACACAAAACAGTCTGTACGCTGTTGTTTCTTCTGATTTATTTCTTGTCAGTTCCTGTAATTTGTAGATTTCAAATATTGATTAAAAGTTTGATTTGTAGTTTAAACTGCTATTATCAACATTATTGAAAGGAAACCATTAAATGTGAGTAGTAGTATATTTCACGCTGCCAATGAAATTGGAAATAGGCAAAATTTGTGTTGCGTAACAATAAAACACCATTAAAACTCTTTAACGTTGTATAAAGTGAATAACTATTTGTTAGTGTAACACACTACCAAAGTCATTTAATCATAGGCTTAACTCATTTTCAACAATTTTAAAACAGCAAATTCTTAAGTTAGTAGTAAGTGTATAGTTTCTAACAATTGAGTAGCTTAAAATTTCTCATTTTAACATAATTGGCCACTTGCATGTTAAAACTTCCACAAGAATCACATTATATTATAACCTAGCCTACTGTCTATGTACACAATCTATTTAAGATGTAGTTTAAAGGCAGGTTTAGACCAAAGTTTACAACCTACAGTTGCCAAATTTTTCAAAATTCTGTGTAAACGTAAGCAACGACTTGGCTGTCAACCAATTTTAGAGGTTGACCACCAAAATTTAAGTTCCCAACAGGTTACCGCGATTATTCAGGATAGATTAAGGAAAATTGTCAACTTTGGTCGACAACTAAGCTGCTACTTACTAAGAGACTTGTCAAATAGTTCTCCGCTTCTCCACTTGCTTATCCTAGCTTGCAGACTATGACTTTTCACCCTCTATGTTTCTCATCCTCCCCATGTCTAGATGACGACACAATCCTCTGTCACTCAGTCGTCTTGAGTAATTGTAATATACACTATTATTACATGGGCTATTCAACTATTGAATTGTTAATTAGCTAGTTTAGTTTCTGACTCCTAATGAACAACGAAAGTGAGGTGAACTGAAATCAAGGCTTAGTGACAAAACTAATTGTTTTACATCAAACTAATCTGATTTTGTGGAACCTAATCATGCCTCAAAATAAGGATATATTGAGTGCTGGTCATGCTTATAAAAATGTAAAAGTACCATCGGATCTAATTCTCCTTTCAAAGGATCACTGTTATCCTTCTTTAAATCATTCCGTAATACACTACTGTAGGTTAGTCTTGCCTTGAGTGAAGGTATCACCCCAGTATCTTCTTGTTATTCAGTGATGGACAGCTACTATCACGCATGCCGCTGTGCCAAAAATTGAGCTGTCATCCTTGCTGAACTTACTAAGAGACACTGATGTTGAAAGTTAAAATATTACCTAAAATGGGGGGTATAAAATAAGATATTTAGATTCATTCAAAACTGTAACATTTTAATGAAACTTAACCGAACGATATTATTTCAGGAGCAGAATGAGAATGTATTATTGACTTTTAATTAATACTCCTCCATTGAAAGATTTTTTTAATTTTTGTATTTCTATCAGAGGATTAGTGATTACAATTTTAAGATAAATTCATGTTTGGTTCCCAACTCTGGGATATCCATTTGTCAACTCAGGTTTTCAGAGTTCTTAATTAAAGCTGGCAACTTCTGTACATCAACCCTGGTGTAACCCTGCCTTTAGTAGGTAATATATTTATAGTTATTTTTAGCACAAGGCTAGACCCAATTTATAAACTGAAATATATACAAATTTGTAAAAAATGATTGATGAATGAAGATGAAATAACTAAAAATAATTCTCAGCAAGTTAGATTTAGTGGCTATGTATTCAGACTTCCAAGTCCAAGATTCAAATCCTCAACTGAGCTAAGGTTAGTACTTCACGTGTTAAATAAAATTAACACATAAGCTTGCAGGCCTATGTGAACAGGGAAATGAAATAAAAAAGGCATGAATAGAATAATTTAATTAAGATTTAGGCAGTAATAATAATCAAAGCTGAAAACGTACCATCTGACTGTGGGTTGTTTGCTTGTAGTGTCATATCCTTCATTAAAATTATTATAATAGTACGTTACATTTATTATTATTTGTATGTACTACAGTAATCTGTTTCTTTACAGAATCATATAGATATTGAAACTGATTTAATATTGATAGCATACTTTAAAACAAATTTGAGTAGGCCTAATGGATAAATATATATACTGTAAAATTCTTACCGAACTGTACCCAAACTAATTGATGCAACTATTCGGATAAACCAAATTTGTAGGACCAAGCTATTTTCCTCAATAATTGCTAAAATAAACATAAGTAAGTCTAATATGAAATTTGGTACGCTACAGTATCTTTTAAATTTATCAACTTATAATATCAGGAAAGGAAATAGTATGGTGCAAAATTAGAATAAACCTTAGCCAAAATAGAAATAAAATTCTACGTTAAGTATTCTTCAGAGTGTCTTGTACAAAGAGTTGGGGGGGGGGGGGTCAGATTAGAATGAAGGTTAAGAAGACATCAACAGGGAGCAGTGGACTCCTAAATCATTACAAGATTTTTTCAGACACAGATTGTAGTTAGGCTCCCTGTCATGTTCCAACTGGTAATTTTGTAGTCATTTTTTAGTTGTATGACTTGCCTCTAGTTAACTGACTTTCTCAGAAAACTATAGTATTTACTTAATTAGTTCTAATATGAAGAAAGGAGACTGTTCATTGTCACTCTTTATGCTGTAGAACAGTCATAGTAACAAGATTAATATCAACCTTGGAAATATAAAATACCTGAAAGTCTCCCTTTGATACATCTTGTACATAAACACCAACAATGTAATCTTGAATTATTTTTGGATGGATATAAAGGTCATAAATATTGGGTCCTATAACAGTGAATTAGTATGAGCCAAACTATTTTCCACACCTATTTTATTTATTTTAAAGAAATAAATTTCACTTGCCAGTTTTTATGGGCCACAGGCGTTTTAAAATCTAAAGAACTAAATCAATGAGTGAGGTAAGTCGGCACTAGTTGCACAGCGCTGTAACCCAGCTACTTAGGGACAAACTGTTGTGGAGATGTAGCCGATGTTGTATGGTTTTTTTGTAATAAATTTTAAAACTGGCTTCTTGATAATCCTTTTAATTCAATAGACAAGTTTTTTAACACATCTCTAATTACTCTCTGAACCAATTTAACAAACAAAAAATTATTATTTTTATGTTATCCAAAGAATCTAAAAATTGTATAAATAATATTGTATAAATAATATAAAGGTACAAACATATTCTTGACTTAGCTCTTGAGCTGTTATGTATGACTTTGTTAATAAATGGCAATTTTGTATGACAGTAAAGTTATGTTTATTTTACTTATTTATTCATGCTCAGTCCTCAAATAACAAGTGACATCCACTTAATGGTTGTCATCGACGTGGAGACTAAAGAAGTCTGGGATGCCAATGTTAGGTGGTAGTCAGTTTCCAGATGTTGTGTAGGGGAGAGAACTGAGTAGGCCTATCGGGCTTGGCAATTAGCTGAACATCAGGCCAATACTATGTGGTTCGTATTCCATGTCAAGCTGTTTGTTTCTTAGTTGCATTGTGGCTAAAGAGCTGTTAATGAATTAGGTCATCCACACTCATACTACTCACTTATGTAATCATTTATACTCACCTTAAAATATACATGGTGAGTATAATCTGACTGTCAGCTCAGAGTTGAGGATTCAAATCTTGGACTCCTCTTATTTTGCACTTGTGACATTCTAAGTAAATACTGTGTTGTTCATATAATATATCAAAATTCCGTTACATATGGAGCTTCTAAACCAAAGTATCAGTGTGACAGAAAAGGTTGCACACATAAAAACAGCAGCGCTTACATGCTGAGCATTCAAGTCATATCAGGCCACTTTCTCCCCCAACAACCACAGTACTACTGTTCCAATATTTCCTATAGATGTTGTGTAGGAAAGAGAACTAAATGACAGGCTTGTCAGTTAGCTGAAAATCAGACCAATACTACATGCTTCGGATTCCACATAAATCTGTAGGTTCCTTAGTTGCCCTAGCTATTAAATTGACTATTAATAAATAGCTCATTAATAACAATTAACCTTATTAAAGTAACAATGACTACATTCGTTCACCTACACACGTCACACTCATTCGCCCCTCATATTCGCCCATATCTTGACGATCTGCGTCTAACTAATGAATAATAATGAAAATATTTACTATGCAAAATTTGTAAATAAGTGTAGGAACATAATTTCAATATAAACTAAAATAGTTTTGTTATATGAAGTCTACCTACTTTGAAAAAAATAATGCTAGTAATATTCTAGTCAACATGGTCACAATAGAACATCTAGGGAGAAGTTGGACGCCTTCAATTTGCTGTTAGGCTGGGAGAAGAGGGGCTTTTTTATCAGTGTTGTGAACAGAATTAAGAAATTAAATTTACAGTTTGAATACAACTAAACAGCTACAACGAGTAATTAAATTTCAACTATAAATGCTAGTTTATTTTTATTTCAGACTCTGAAATAGTCCCTTCATCTACCGCATGGACAGAAATAGCCATGACTCATCAGCATTTTCCGTGCCAGGATCAATGCAAGATGTAACGTTGCTGAGTACTCCATTGCCGAAAGCTACATCAACTGCCACTAAAAGGTATTTCAAGTATGGTAAAACTGTTTTACACTCACACTACTTGTGTTGCTCTATTTATTAGTATAAATACTTATTGGTATTACATAGCCTATTTCAAACGTGTTCATTTCATTTGTTTTTTTTTTTTTTTTTTTTTTTTTTTTTTTTTTTTTTTTTTAACAGCAAAAACTCATAGTACAATAATATTAAACATCTTAGAACTTAGGCTTAAGCGGCCGGTGTCAAAACTAGAATCTACATTTTCCGGTGACAACTGAGTCAATCTACAATATTTACAAGATGACCAGGCGATTCGCCCATACTGTGATGTGGCATCCTCAGTGGTTTCTTTCTAGGGCGAAAAGATGATCACAGTATGGGTGAAACATCTGGTCATCTTGTAAATATTGTAGATTGTACCTTGACGCGGTTGTCACCGGAAAATGTAGATTCTAATATTATACATGTATCAACTGACATATTGATATTTAAATTATATAAATAACTTTAAATTGATGAATTTAAATTGATTTAAATCAACATAAAACTACTGCATTTACTTAAACGCATATGAAAATGATGCATCCTAAAATGATGTATTAACCCTTATACGGCCACGGGCAAGTTTCTCGGCTTTAGAAAATACTTTCCTAAATGGCCAAGAGCCAGTTTACTGGCTTTCGAGTGTATAGTCAAAAACAGCCATGATCCGAAAAACTG